>OMLP01019021.1:45667-57307 GCA_900302685.1 Spondyliosoma cantharus
TCTGGCTCATTAGCAGCTAAATACTCCATAATTTTCACCAGCTGTCTGTTAGCAGTTTGCTGCTGAGCGGATGGTATACTTTGGGTTTTTAAAAGTAAAAATATTGTGTACAATTATTACTTTGACAAAAGTGAAAGTCACCCATACGAATTGTTAAAAGTAAAAATTCTAACATATCTGACACTGAATGTACTTAAGTGTCAGACCAAGTGAAAGTAAATTCTGCCTGTATGTACATGCTCTGTATACTATTGGTGATGAAAGTAAAATTAATGAATTAAAAAAAAAAAAGGCTACTTTGGCTCTGATGTAGCATGTAAACTGCAAAATAACCAGTAGCTAAAGTTGTCAAAGAAACTTATTGGAGTAAAAGGTGAAAAATGGAAATAATCAAGTAAAGTACAAGTACCTAAAAATTGTACCTGAATACCGTACTTGAGCAAATGTACTCAGGTACATTCCATCGCTGGTTGTTAGGGTATTCTTTGAGGATCGCTGCCTGATGCGGCCAAAACTGAAGCTATGATGAGAACTGTGAGTCTGTGAGAACTGAAATGTTTTGGGCCTTAAGCTCCTTTTAAAACAACATTGGTGATAATGCTCATCCTGAGGAGTGATGGGTGAGTCATGGTTTTTCACATTTGATACATTATAAGTACTGCGAGGGTTAAAGGTCAAGGCCAGGTGAGAGTACTACTAGTACTACATCTCCACTTTCACGCCTGTCATTCCTCTGTGTGATCTCTTTACCATTTTGTTCCTCCTCTGTCAGTACTCTCCCTCTCTCTCCCTGCAGGTATGTGGGCGTTGGTGTGAAGCCTAACTGCTCTGGGTGTGTGTCTGACACACCTACTGCAAGCATGAGACGGAGCTGCGTACTGAGCCGAGTTCCTACCACTGAAGCATGAAAAGTGACATTGTTCGGCTCCGCACGCCTCCGACTCCCACCACCCACTTTATTGTGCATCGTGCATACTTGGGTTTTGTGCCAGCATAAATGAAATATTTTGCACGCACTGCAGTTTTTCACAATGGCTGTTATCTTTTCCTTTGACAGCAGGTGAAGTTTGAAGACCTTGACTCATCATTTGCCAAGGCAGTCCTTTCACAGGGTGTGTGTCGGATAACCACTGATAGTAGGAAAATGAGTGTGCTTGGTTTGGTTACCAATCCGTCAGGTTGCAGAGTAGTTTAAAGATTACGCCACTTAATTAGACGTGTCGGGGCTCGGCTGCGTAGGCCAAAACTAATTGTTTTCAGTTAAGCGTTATTGTGAACAAAAGTATGTCATCCTTCCAGTGTGGCAGCCTGAACAGCTAGCTCATCATCATACGCCGATGCTTACAAGCTTATGAAACACACATAATAAAAACAAATGATGGACATATTTATGGATGATAAAAACAATGATAATATCATCCAAATTAGATAATGGCTTGCCATGTCTAAATAAACAATAAGTACAAGATGATGATATATCAGCCATTTAGTTTCCATACAGGTGGAAACTGAGTGCTTAATAAAGTTTATAATGTTTCGTCTTTTGTGTTGCGTGAAGCTGAAAACAGAGCTGCAGCTGTGCCAGGTTCAGAGGCCATTTCTACAAGCAGGTGTGTAGCCAGAAAGATGAAAGATTTTTAGGCGTGGCACCGCGAGCATCACAAAGTGTTAGCCGGTCACGCATTTAAAAAAAAAACAAAAATTGGCTTTGGTGTAAACTCGGAGCAAGGAGGGCCGTGATGCTCGCCTGGGAGGAGCTGGGGCAGGTGGATGCTGCTTAATAGGAGGTGAAGGGGGTCACCGCAAGAGACGAGGAGGAGTGAGAGGAGAGGAGGTGGTGAGGAGTTGGAAGAAAACACGATTCAGATTATCAAAACAGTCCCGGGCGGTCGCCAAGATGTCGAGGGTGTACAGTTCTTTGAAGATCAACAAGTGAGTTCTGTCACCTTCCTCTGTGTGTGTGTGTGTGTGTGTGTGTGTGAGAGAGAGAGGTTACAGTTTTGTTTTTTTGCTTGTTTTGGGGTTGATGTAAAAAATGGTTTTATGTGTCAAAAAATGTTTTGACCTTTTCATGGCTTTAATGATGGAGTAGGCAAACAGTGACAGGAGAGTGAGCGAGACATGCAGCAAAGGGGTCAGATTGAAATCCTGCAAAAGCTGCAGCGAGGATACAGCCTCAGGAGCACAAGGAGCACGCTCAACTACTCAGCATTTAGGATGACACATCACTTGCGGGTTGATGTTACTGTCACTTGTCCCGTCTCCTCTGCATTGTTGCCTTGCACCAGTTGCATGCAGGCATTTGAGTTTGCACAGGAGAAGGCTATTTGCCGAAACTAGAGGAGCATGAGGAAAATGAATGACAACCTCCCTGAACATGCAGTATCACAGTCTTGTCCTTTGCAACTTTACATGTCTTTTTGTCACGCCTGACTCCTTTACTCAACCGCAGCACATCCAGTCATTGTGTCTTTAGCCATAAGGTGCATCATCGTCATTAGTTGGAACCTGTGGTTGTTTGAGTACAAGAGTTAGCTGACTCTTGCCTCAATCAATCTTTTTTTTTTTTTTTTATGAAGTTCCACATGGTGATAAATGTGTAGACCTCTACACCACTCTTTGCAAGGTGTTTATCTCCTGTTGGTGCACAACGTCACCCGAAGGGGACACACTCTGTTAAACTTTAGCGCTCCTTTACAGTAGACAGGAAGTACTGAGGGAAAGGTCATGGCAGGATCTTTCTGCTGCAAGGTTCTGTTTGTGTTCATCGGGATAGAGACACCTTAAAGCGTCATTTTCAGGTTCATAATTTTATTTTGGGTCACTGCTAGAATAGGTTCACATGCTTTAATGCTAAAAAAACACACACACACCAGTTTTGTCATACTGTCCAGTGCAGCAGCACTGTAGTATTCCCCCTCTGCCTCCTCTGCTCTGATTGGTCAGCTTACGCACGCACCTGAGCCAGCAATGCTAACAACAACCAAGAAGCTGTACCAAATTAATCCTTATGTGCCAAGCTAGCCAATAGGCAGAAATGATGCAAATATCCCGTGTGTGACTGAGTGCTATGCCAGGCGGTCACAGAAATAAAGGCGGGGCCACTGACGAGGTGTTTATGAGCAGTGTTTTCAGTGGGAGAGAGGAGCTCCCGTTGGTGCAGACTTTGAGCCTTTTAACCTTCACCCTTAACATGAAGAACCTGTATAAAACACTAAATGAAAATTCTAAAAAAGCCAAAAAAAAAGCATTACAGGCTTCGTTTAAGCTTAAATAGAAGAGTGAGTGGGTCATAATGTAGAATGAGCTGCCTGCAAACAAGGGTCAATAGCAGGATGATGGCAAGAAACAGCTCTGCTTCAGCGCCGTGTGTTTGTAACGTAGCAATCAGTGATGAAAGGACTCAGCCGCATGCTGGACCTTTGCAGCAGAGATAAGAGCCTGTTTAAGTGAAGGAGCAGAGGGCCATGGAGGGAGAGGGACCTCAAATCATATCATATTTGAAGAATATCATTACTCATGCATTCAAGTAAAGGCATATCACCGTCTAGTGATATGAAATGCAGCAAATCTTTAGCTATTTTATATAGAATTCTTATTTATGATTATTTTCATTAAATTAATATCCTTCAAAAGCAGCTCTTTTAATATGAATATACATACAAACCCACTTAAACATAATGTTGAAGGTACTTTTGGTTTTCATGTAGGTTTCAGGGGGAAATATTTCACTTTCTACTCACTTCATTGATATGAAAGTTTAATGGAAGTAATTTTATGTTTCTGTGTATTTCGCTGTTTATACTTTACTCTTTCCACTTTAATAAAATGATGAATGCAGAACTCGTAGTATTTCTACAGCCTGGTCCTGCTGTGTTCACTGAAGTCAAACATTTAAGTACTTCCTTCATTACTTTACAAACCTGGTCCTCTTAAATGCATTGATGCACTCCCAACTCTGAATGTATTGCATATAGGTATTTAAGTACAATGGCAATAACAATCACAGTAACCGGAGTACATCTGAAACATTTGGAGCTTGTGATTGTATTGAAGGATTTTGACGGATCTCTTTCTGTTTTTTTTTAACCCAGGTTTCAGTCCAGTGACCTGGCTGAGCTGATTTCTCGCATGAAGAGAAATTTTGACCGAGCAGAGAAGACTATCCTGCAATCGGAGGAGCTTCTGACTGTGGTAAGGAGTCCAAACAGCAAAACTCATGACTTGTATTAAAGTTGACAAATGTGCTGCAAGTTTTGGAGCCCATGTTCTTTGCTAAATCTTCAATGTTTTCTCTATTTTGTATTGAACATTGAGCACATTACAGGGAGTTGGTCCTTCCATGTTAATAAAGTGCCATTAAAACATCTTTCGAAAAAAGCACCAGAACTAATGCAAAGTCATTATTTGGCATGTTCAGCACTCAGAGACCTGTTTGACCAATATGATTTCTAACTTTGGATCTATTTGAGACAGCAAACCAAGTCAATAACAAGAACTTAAATAAGTTATTAATCAAGAAACCCTAAAGCTTTTCTTCAAACTTTTTGAATCTCACAAACTCACACGCTGCTATGCTCCTTTGGCCCCTGTATAGGACAAAGAACGTGACAGGCAGAATATGACCCGGATCCACCAGAGAGCAAATGCAAACAACCTGACGGAGGCTGAGCGGCTGCTGAGGGAACTCTTCGTGGACTTGGAAAAGTCAAAGAAGATGCAGCACCCGCAGGCTCTGGAGATAGAGAGAGAGTGAGTTTATTCTGGAGTGTCACAGACTAACACAACACACTAAGAGACGCGCCTAAAACTCGATATGTTACATGCCATCGTTGTATGCCTGCCAGCAAGAGCATCGTTTCCACATTCCCTTTTAATGCTCTCCACCCTACTCTCCAGTGACTGAAATACTTCTGTGCCTCCTTTTTCAGTATGAAGAAACTGCATGATCGTTTGGTGAAGGACTGCGCCATCTTCAGGGACCTGTATAACCAGACACTAGGTTTGGAGCTGACAAAGCCAGTTAATGTAAGAACTGTTGTGGAGGTGGATCACCCACAGAGGGCAGGTGAGAAGAAAAGCACTTAAACAGAACACTTACTTTGTTTCCCTGACTACAAGACCACAAAAGAGACTTGGATGTAATACAGAATCATTGTCCTTGCTCTTCCTCAGTCACTGTACAAAGCTCTCCAGGGGGTCCCAGACCTGCAGACTTGGCCAGTGAATTAGACAGGATCTACAGAGACCTTGAACAGTGCGAAGAACAAATCCGGGGAAGACTCAGAGCACCGCTGGAGAACCGCAGCCCCACACAGGACCTAACCAACAGGCTGCATGAGCTTGAGGTGAACATGAGCAAAATTAGTCATTAGTAATATTATCTAGGTTATAGTATCACGACTTTATTTATTTTTATGTTCTCCCCAACATGTCCACACATTTCCATCTCGATGCGATTACTGACACGGACTTGACCGACTTTCTCTCCAGAAATCTGCTCAGACTGTCAGAAAACTGGAGTCTGAGAAGGCTGCGGTGCAGAAAGAGATGGGGCCTATTCTGGCCAAGAAACCGCTGGAACCCACCGCTTCCAGCCTGCCCCCCAAACTCAGCGCCATCAACAACAAGATTGATGACATCAACACCCTCATTGATCTTTATAACAAAAAGTAAGATGAAGTTATACCTTATAGTACAGTGTAGATTTAAAACAAAAGCATTCAAAGTAGGGATCTGTGCGATTGGTTGACCAGTAGAGTAAATGTTCCTACCCTCACTATTCGGCACCATAAATACAGTTAAACGTATTATTATTTCATTAATGTACATAATCAAATAAGTTTATAAAGAATATTATGTTATGTTGTATTATATTATATTTTTTATCAAAAATGAAAAGCTGTTTTCATACGAGCAGTAATACTTACACTTACTCAATTCAACACCCTCAGGAATATTTCTAATTTATGATAGCTCATGTTAATAAATTCTGGTAAATATCGCTTTATATATTCCTGTTACAGCTGTGCCAATAGCTTAGCATCTACTGTTTAGCATAACAATCATTTAGCATTTAGCATCGGCCGATATTGACCCAAAACTTACAAAGTTACACTTTCATGATCTAATTTTTAATTAGACAAGCAGAGCATCTGTGAGTACACATTTTTATTTGGTAAAACCATAGTCAAAGTTCCTTTTTCTTATCACCATGTGTGTTTCTCTCCTTTTAACCAGAGCTTCAGCCTCCATGAACCTGGAAAAGCAGATTCGGTACATGGACAGCATCGTCTCTGGGTTTGAGGAGCAGCTAGCCAAAGATGGAGTCATTATTGATGAGCAGAAGGCCCTTCAGAGGCGCAACCAGCAGCTGCAGGTGTCGTGTTTTATAATGCAACCAAAACAGTCAAATATTTAACAATTTCATGATAGGCTCACATAATTATGAGGGGATGCCCCAAAGAGATACAAGCCTAAAGTGTTTATTTTCTTGTCTTTATCTCTGTTCTTTCTCCTAATGTCGATCAGCTTATGCAAAAGGACATCGCCTCAAACAGGGATGAGTTGCAGAAATTAGGCAGAGACTTGGACCTGACAGATCAAGCGTGCAGCCACCTGGAGTACACTTTCTATGAATACTGTCCTGACATCCAGCGTCAGGAGGATGAGGTGACGAGGCTGAACAACCAATACATGATTGTCAAGAAGGAGCTCAAGGAAAGGTGAGTCACAAAATGGATTCAAGAATTGTTATAACTGTGTAAGGCTGTACGTTTTTTAACTTCTCTGGTGTCCTGACAAATATGTTTTTTATTTAAATATAATTGGTGAAGAAGTGGGTTTTTTCATATTCTGCTTTAGGCTTGCTCTCATAAAGGAAGCAACCAGCAAAAATCAAGACTTCCAGACTGCTCTTCAGTCCCTGGATTTCTTCTTGGTCAACTTGCCAAATAATGCCATCAGACTTACTGATGACGTGGAGCAGATACGGGCCAAGCAGAACTCTCAAATGGTGAGCAAAAGTATTTCTTTACAAACATCAACCTGTCTCCACCTTCTATATAATTGAAAGTAACTCAAGTGTGTTTCAACAAAGGCATAACACTGCTTTATCTCACCAGCTGTTGTTTTTGGATTGCTTTTCCCATTTAGAGAGTGGTGGAGGACATCAGGAGTAAATCAAGGGAGTTAGACCGTGTCAGGGGTCTTTCCCGTGATCTCCAGAGAGTCTTATATGTGAGTTCAGAGAATATGATAACTCTTACTTACCATTTGCAGCTTAAAGTGTGACTGCACCAATTTTTCACATTAAAGTGAGTTTACAGGTCTTAGGGAGTACTACTGCATATGTGAAAAAGGTTGTATAAAGCCTTTTGTGTCTCCTGAGGATAATGTAAATAAGTCCTAGCATTGCACTCCCAACACGCTGTTGGACTGATTAGTGACAGTACAAACAAATGATCAAAATTGATACAGCAGAACCAGAGATCACACCTTTTTAATTCCAAGCATTCCTTTTTAAAGCCTTGAGCTTACTTTACCCACAATGCAACTTAGCAACTGAGTGTCGTCACTGGAGTCGCTTCCTTCGGAGCCACAAAAGACTTTATACTACTTTTTTTCACACATGCACTTTGCACAGTTGATGAAGTTACCCTTTAAATACAGTTGATGGCTGTGATATTTCGTGTACTTAATCCTTCAATGTTTAAACATGTTTCCTTTTAGGAGTATGAGGTTAGGTCAAAAACTTACCGTGGCACTCTGAATGATGAATATGACTATGACGACGATGAGGACAGGAATGATGAACTAATCCGATGGAGACGTCAAACTGTGGCTCAGGCTATTCAGAGAAAGGTGAAGTTATAGACAACAGCCTAAAGATAACTAAATACATATTTACGTTTCCTCTACAATTTTGACTCTGTTGTCTTTGATTTCCAAACTCATTTTGCCTTCTGCTTCTGCTACAGGAGAAAAATCTACTGAACTTTTACTCTGAGGTGTCTGCAGAAAACAACCAGCTTCTCATCCAGCTGGAAACGGCGAGGGACATCAAGGCCAGGGTATGATATTATAGAAGCCAACTCAGATCATTAACAATTATCACTGATAGTAACAGTAAAAGCATTCTTCTGTAAACTTATTGTTGTCAGTTGGTCTGAAGTTACTATTTCTCTCTTGTATGCTTTTATTCATTCCCAGAATAAAGAAAAAGTCACTCGGGTTTTCATCACTCAGCAGCAACAGATCCAGAGCAGGGACCTTGAGGAGAGTGTTAGTCTGAAAACTGAACTAAGTGAGGAGACTTCCAGGCGCTTACGTGCTGAACATGAGCTGGAAACATACCGTAAGAGGCTTGTAGCTCTGAGGAACAGAAGAGGAGTGGAGAGGGTGGAGGAGAGGGAGGTGGTGCAATACTACCGTGACCCCAAGATGGAGCTGGAACTACAGTCCTTGACAAAACTGATCCAGGACGAAACTTTCAAACGGTCAAGATTCCATTCAGAGATAGAGGTTTACAAAGAGAAAGTAACCAAAGCCCGACTGATCAAAATAGAACCTAAACTAATGATTAAGATTGAGACGCAGTATGAGAGAGATTTTCAACTTGACATAGAAGCTGCCAGGATTAGAGAGGAGATGCAGAGGATACGACTGGAGCTCCAAACAAAAGATACCAAGGTATATCATATGAAAACCGAGCTCACTGTTCTTGCTCAGCAGAAAACCACAATCAGGGAGAGGGTTGTCAGAAAAGAGGTGGTGAGGTATGAAAAAGATCCAGAGATGCTGAATGCTGTTCTCATGTTCAAGAGTGATATTGCAACGGTGGAAATCCATTGCAAGTCTCTTAACGAAAGCATTTCTAGCACGAGGAGACAGATTGACACGCTGGAGAGGGTCATTCCCACTATCCAACCAAGGGAAGTCATCCGAGTGGTGACACAAGTGCAGCAAGATCCAGAAACACTCGAAGAGTCAAAGAAACTACGAATAGCCTTGGAGGAGGAGAGACGTGAATATGCGATCTTGATGGAGGACATAAGAACATTTCAGCTCCGCTATAGTCAAGTGGAGAAGCTAAGCATTAAAGTTGAGGTTAGGGAGATCATCAATGAGATCTACAGAATCACTCCTGAGATGGAAGCCGAGCTTGTGCGTCTGCGGAAAGAGCTGCAAGAGTGGAGCCGTAAACACACAATTTTGGAAAAGGAAATGAACACAGTGGTGACGACTCGGACTACCCTGCGTGCTCAGAAACCCAGAGTCGAGTACAGGGAGGTGATCCGGGAGTTGGTCAAACATCAGAACAGCCCAGAAGTAACCAGGGAATTACAAACACTAACCAGCGAAGTTTCCCGTCTGCAACGCCACTATAACTCTACCCTAGAGCTGCTGACCTCACTCTGTCTAGAGAGAGACACGCTGAAGGTTGAAAAATCCAAGGTGGAGACCAAGATTGTTGTCAAAGAGCTCATCAGATATGAGAATGATCCTCTTCTTGAGAAAGAGGCTGACAGACTTCGGAAGTGTGTGAGAGAAGAGATTCAGCTACACCGCAGTGTGGAAGAGTCTCTCATTGAACTCCGTAACCAATACATTTTCCTTGAAGAGCAGAAGCAGGAGGAGAGGATTGTTGTGCATGAAGTGGTGCGTATTCAGAAAGACCACAAGCAGATCCTGGAGCATGAGAGGTTGAGCAGGATTCTGAATGAGGAACTAACAGCCCGTAGACAGCTTGAAATGGATGTCAGACAGCTCAGGACCCTGATTCGAGAAAAAGAGACTAGCCTATCTCAGACAGATGTTCATCAGATTAGGATCCAACTAGATTCGGAGCTCAGGCAGATCAAATCTTGCATTTATGAATTTGAAAATACACCCATTGAGGAAAAGGTCGTCATCAAGGAGGTCTTCAAAGTGGAGAGGGACCCTGAGCTTGAAAAAGTTATTGCGGGTTTACGTGTTGACTTGGAGACTGAGGCCACTTATGTCAATCGTGTTGAGAAAGAAATTCGCAACCTGGCGGTCAAGTTGGAAGTTCTTCAAAAAGAGAAGTCTGTTGAGAAGGTAATTTACAGAGAAGTTGTTCATGTAGAGAAAGACCAAGCAGTGGTAGCTGAACTGGCACATCTAAGACAGCTAGTAACACAGGAGAGAAATCTTAGGTGTGACCAGGAGGCTAAAATTCAGAACATCACCATCAAAATAACCCATCTGCAGACATCGACGACTGTAACTTCGCAGGAGGAGACTACCAGAAGAGATGCTCTGCAGAGAGAGAAGGAGGATCTCCTCAGACAGCTCAAAATGCTGGAGTCTCAAAGACAGAACATCACTATAACCTTCCAGCAAGAGTCCAGGCTGGTGAGTGAGAGAAAGGAGATTGCACTGCAGATGAGTCTTAAAACATCCTCTGAAATGCAACGTCTGGAGAAAGAAGTCCTCAACGAAAAAGACAAAATACACCAGAAAGATTCACTTATCATTGAGCTGCAGACCAGCATCAAACAAGAAGAATATTCTCAAACTCAAACCAGAAAGATGAGTGTTTCCACGAAGATCACCATCATGGATCCAGAAACTGGTAAAAACTTGTCTCCCTATGATGCCTTCGTGCTTGGCCTAATTGAACGTGACCACTACATTAGGCTGTCAAAATTGGAGTGCGACTGGGAGGAAATCACTTCAACTGGTCCAGATGGGGATACAGAAATTCTGCACAATCGCAAAAGTGGAAAGCAGTACTCTATCAAGGATGCTCTGAGAGACGGTCGCTTGACCCAACTTGACCTGATGAACTACAAGGAAGGGAATATGCACATTTCTGAGTTGGCCCTCCTTGTTGTCGGGGAAACCAAACAAATCTCGATCTCTACTTTGAACTCCATGCAATCATCCCTTAGGTCCTCCCACACCAGTCTCAACACTAGTAGTGGCAGTTTGAACAACCTCACTGCTTCAGCTGGTGACGAGCATTTCCCCATCTCTGGTATTTTTGACACCACCACTGAAAGCCGCATGTCTGTGAGAAGTGCCCTGACCCGCAAACTCATTGATAATGACATGGCTCTGACGCTGCTTGAGGCACAAGCAGCCTCCGGTGGAATCGTTGATCTCAACAAAAAGGACAAAATGTCCGTCCACAAGGCAGTCGAACAAGGTTTAATTGATCAAAGTCACATGTACAAGCTTCTGAACGCCCAGAAGGCCTTCACTGGAACCGAGGATCCGGTGACCAAAGTGCGACTCGCAGTGGGACTGGCAGCACAGAAAGGGTATATGCCCAGAGAAAATGCCAGGAGGTACATGGAGGCGCAGCATCTGACTGGTGGGTTGGTGAACCCCGCTAGAGCAGGCCGCATCACTGTCCAAGAAGCTCTCGCTGACAATCTGATTGACAGCACAACTGCTGATCAGCTGCTAGATGAGACTTCCCACACAAAAGGGCTGGTGGACCCACTCACTAAAGAGAAGATATCATACAAGCAGGCGATGGATCGGTGTACGAGAGACATCAGCACAGGGCTCCTGCTGCTTCCTGCAGCCTCCACTGATACATCAAATGCCCCGTCATACTCAAACTATCGGTTCAATTCCCCCTATGGCAGATACTAGATGTTAAGTAGA
>OMLP01019025.1:0-15870 GCA_900302685.1 Spondyliosoma cantharus
AATTGTTAACGGCTCAGTCAGTAGCAGGCTGAAACCACTCTGCTCTTCCAGGAAGGAGTCGATCAGACTGCGATACAGGAGGAGTGTGTGTGTGTGTGTGTGTGTGTGTGTGTGTGTGTGTGTGTGTATGCGTGCCCGTGGGAGGTGGAAGTAAGCGAAGCAAATAATAAGCATAATCACTAATACCGGAACAAAGGGAGAAAATCCTGCACACACACTCCTACACACACATGCTCACGGCAATCCCACCAAACATGTACTCAATCATTCCTGCGCTCGCATGACAATGATGCATATTTCATGAAACACCACACACACAGAGACACGCGCATCATCCGCCCACACACATGCTCTAATATTCTCACAACCTCATTGACAGTGATGTTGCTGACTCAGGCCTCTCAGGGGGGCCTAAAGGCCTTTAGTGATGCTGAATTGGCTCCTGTAAGAACACACGAGCGCGCACACACACACACACACGCACGCGCTGACACACACGCTCACACACATACACACGTGTACATGCAACCCAGCTAGCCCCACCCGAGGGGAACGGGTGGATGCGCACTTCTCATACCTGCCATAATGTTACACTTTTTAAACTCCAGCCTGTGTTTGCACGCCTGTATGAGAAGACGAGCATGAGGCTTTGATCAGAACTCTACAGAGGTTAGCTGATACTTCTCCCTCTGGTGTGTGTGTGTGTGTGTGTGTGTGTGTGTTTGTGTTTACACGTGCAAGCGTGGGTGCGTGCATGTGTTCGTCTGATGGGCAAAGGCCTTTCATGTTGTTCAGCTGTCTGCATAGCGGAGCAGCAGCCGAGATAAATATAGTGAGGGGAGAGATATCGTGCGAGCAGGGAAAACAGCCTGAGAAACAAAGACCGATCGACTTCTTTACCTTTCAGAGCACATCGGCGCAGGATGTGCAAACACACGTAAGACACATGGTCCAATTTAGTGATTTGGTTAGGATGTCCATAAACATTCGGCGATTCAACGGTTTTGGCTATATTCAATGATTGTGCGTATGTCTTTTATTGATGTAACTCTTGAGCCATGTATGACTACCTGCTGTTAGGTCACACACACACACACACACACTTGCTTAATAAATCCTTCCGTTTTGTGCTCAATCCTCTACCCTTTCCTTCATACATTTGTCTCCGATTCAAATGAATCCATTAAACTGTAGCAAAGCCTGTGCTACAATAATATAGAAAAGTGGTATGGGGGTCAGTCTGTTTATGTACAGATTCACCTCTAGGGGTGCCCATTAGCTCAGTTGGTAGAGCAGGCGTTCCACATACAGAGGCTATGTCCTTGCTGCAGCGGTCCCAGCCTAGGGCCTTTTGCTGTGTGTGCCCCCCCCCCCTCTCTCATCCTGTTTCCTGTCATCTCTGAAGCTGTCCTATCAATAAAGCCATACAAAGGCCCAAAAAATCTAGGTGTTACCTAACTCTGCTCTGTGTAGCGGTGTCAGTATCCCCTTACAGCCTAATAACAATTGATTTTATGTCTCTCTTCCGGTCACTGTTCCAGCGCTGTTTTTAATGTCTTTAGAAGCCTTTTCACACATCAGTGTGCATCCCTTACAGTTTGTGCTGATTCAGTATGTGTATCGATGCAAGTATATGGCTGTGTCTCATTATGAGCTTCTGTTTTATCTGAAGACATAATTTGGACTATTGACTAGTCACTAAACCCCTTCCCTCGAACAGCGATTGTTCAGTCATAGACAGTTAGACCTTACATATTTTTAATATCATAATTACAATACTGTAATTACACTGCAGTACAATAATACTGCTATTTTTTTTATTTCCATGGGGTCTACATCAACCGCTCATCAACCGGTCATCAACAACTTAAAGCATTATTATTGTTTAAATTAGTGAGTTAGAGAACAATTCACCCCCTGTGCAAGAATTGCCTTTGGATTATTTATTGATTAAACATAGTATTCATGTGTAAGAGGTGCATTAATAACTCCAGGAATTTGATAAATATGTATTCTTTTCCATATGTTCATCTCTTACAGTCAACCTACTTGTTTACACGCTGTTTTATTGCTTTCTTTATTTCCGCCTTTTGTCATTCGATTTGATTTTTTTCTGTTGTTTCCTCTCTGTAAAATTAATTGCGTAGCTGCCGGCAACATAATCTCCCCAAAGGGAACAACTAAGTTTCATCTTAATCTCATCCCTTATGACTCAGCTCACTTCGGTTCATTTTAGCGTCCCGGTGCCAAACCTTGTTTCCCACATTTCTCCCTAGACGGGGGTTTCCCTCTTTTGCTAAACGCTTTTCACTCTCTTAAATTGCAGTCTCCCCTCGCTGCTCCTCCTCACTCCATCCCCGCTTTCCCTGTGCGGCAGCGTGCTGCGCCCACAAAAGCCTGACAGATCCACAGATAGCTTCACACACGGTGCCAAGCCCAAGACCACTATGCACACACTCTGATGAATTCCGCGCACACTTACACACACACACACACATTTGTTTCAATGAGCTGACTGCGAAGAGAAAGTTGGCGCTAGGTGGGTGGACGCGGATGAGAAGAGCTGAGGTAGACAGACGGGGAGCGGAGAGAGAAGAAGAGAAGAGGACAGGTGTGGATATGGAGAGAGTAAAGCTAAATGAGGGCAAGAAAAAAGGGCAGGGAAATAGTGGGAAAAACAGATCAGGGTGACAAGTGTGGAGGACAAAAGAAAAAGATACCTGTCCATCCTATGCCCAACCACACCCACCCTCAGGCTCTTTCAGAGAAAGAGACAGGCAATAAACACAGCACCTCTCTCAGTGGCACAACAATGGTTGCATCCTCTGCGTAGAAAAGCAGCCAGTCAGAAACAAAAGACAAAAGAAAAACCAGTACGAAGGCGAAGAAAAAAGATTGGAAGAAGCTCCCAGTATATATAAAAAAAAAAAAAAAAAACCTCACATCACCATAGCAACCCTGGCTAGGGGGGAATGTAGCATACCAGAAAAATGGAAAAAAAAAAAAAAAGCTACTGAGAAAGAGGAGAGGGAAAGGAGAGAGAGAGAGGAAAACACAAGTGCCTGAGAAGAAAGGACTGATAGAGGATTTAAAAATTAAAAGACTGGTGAATGGAGAAAAGTATAGCTTGTCGGCAAGGGCCAAAAAGGCTGAGGAAGTAAGGGTGGTTGCCTGAAGAAAAAGAACTGAACAAAACACCAGCAGGCAGAGTATTAATACGATCAAGAGTCTATAGTCAGGCTCTGTAAGGCTGTAGATTGGGAAGGAAAACCTAATCCTTAGGTAGATAATAGTTGAGGTGTGTTTCATCATCTTCAGCAGTCATAGCAAAGTATATGTGCTAATTGGACGGAGGGCGGTGTTGGAGTGAAGGTCTTTTACTGCTGCACATGTGAGAAAGTTGTACGGAAGCCTTTTGTGGCTCTGAAAAGTTGCCTCATGTGATGTCACTTGAGGCAACATCAGTTAGGTCTGAAGACTACAAGTTTGGAAACTACAAGTTTGGAAACTAACTCAATCTTGGGGTTTGGAGGCTTGCAATGACAAAAGATAGATGAGCAACTACGAGAATAACGTACCTAAACCTCTGAACTATCAGCAGTAGTCTAGAGTTGCATTGTGGATAATGTAAGCCGTGGGTTTAGACAAGAACAAAGAATGAAGATATCTGTTTAGTTAGTTTTGATGATTCATAGTGAGTCCAACAATGCAATGGAACGAAAATGCATTAGGGCTGAGCAGAATGCCTCAAACTCTCAAAGCTTCGACCATTTCCACGGTAATCGACGCCCAAGTTATAAAATATTTAACACTTAACTTGGACTAGACGCCCACCCATCGGTTAGCTTAGCCTCTTACGAAGCTAAAATGAGCTAATTAGGTCGATAGAAATTGATTGGAAATTTGCTGATCAGGACTTTCTTAAACCCATGACAGTGCTACATCAAAAGTCAGGAGATTATTAAAGATCACACATACCACGGATGTCTGTGCTGAAAGGTAATCCATCCAAACTCATTAATATTCCTCCTGTGGGGACCATGAATGTCCAGACCAATTTTTTGAGTGTCTCACCAAAAACCAAACACACAGATGAATTAAATCAGTAGGATTCATCCTGGGGGACCGTGGATATCTGTTTTTGGCAGTCCATCCAGTAGTCTGAAGGAAGTGGCGGACCAACTGACTAAAAGAGCAACCAACCATGCCTACAGCCTCATGCTAAAAAAAAAGAGGAAAAATCCAAAGCAGATAAGGGCTATCATGCCTCGAAAAGCACAACCAACTTTAAAATCCTGTCACCCATCCCTCAGAAAACCAAACACTTTCCTCCATTTCTCCTCATCTTTCCCTTTCCCTTTCCTACCCTCCAGCACTCCTTTGCCTCGCAATCTCTCACCTTTGCGCTCTCTCTTTTTTTTTTTTTTCCCCCACTGCTTCATCTTTGCTTCATTCTGTTTCTTCCCTGGTGGTCATATCTTTCACTTTTTCTTCCACTTCTTCCCCTCCATTTCCTTGGGGCAGAGATGCATTGAATAATTCAAAACGGGGGCCTGATTTATAAGAGTGCATGTAGTGCCCAGACGCCTCAGTCTCGCTCGTCAGTCTGGCGGCTCATTATGGCTAAAGAACGGCATGGCAGCCTAATCTGCAATGACACGCTGCAGTTCTTAAACTGGTGTACAACATCAGCACAGTGTGTTCTAAATGCACTCGAGTAAGCAGGCTTTGCGGGGAATGACAGGCCATGATCTGTCCCTTCGTATGTTATCGCAGTCAAACAGCCAGCCACGGTCCGTCTCAGAAATACATGTGAAAAATATCCTTACTCTAGGTTTGATAATTCACTTGTTGATTGAGCTTTTTTTGTGGTCTTACGTAGGTTGAGGAAATTCTACCATTCGGTTAGGAAGCATATCAACACGGAAGGAGGGAGCATTACCCCCTTTCATCTCCCCCACCCACATTTACCCAGCTGCTCTGTACATGAGAATAAGCACTGCTCCACCTCTTCTAAACAATAAGATAGACATGTACAGCATTACAGCCTGCCATTTATGCAATTGTAGGGTTTTTTGCCCCTACGGTACAGTCATATTGGAAAATTTGTGTTGCTGAATTGTAGCTGTCTGAGCTGTTACGTGGGGAGATAATAGTGGTGGGAGGGAAACTTGTGATTATAATAGACATTCTTATACACTCATTACATTGGATAATATGGAGTTAATTGAAGTATAGGCAAACTGAACAATCGCTTATTATACTGGAGCTTCCTCTCAAGGAACTCTGTCACACAAGTCAGAGAGCCACTAACAAAAGCACTGCCAATCCTGAAAACATACAGCAAGTAGAATTAAATGTATATGTGTCTACTGGAAATGCGCAAAGTAAAACGTATTATTCGGCTGTTATACATGGGCAAATAATCTGATTTGTGTAATCCCAACATTTGCATAGCTCATTTGTCACAAAATACTTCAAAATACTGAGTTAAATTGAGAACTATATAATTCTGAGACTAAAAGAATAGTTGTATTATTTTTGGGAAAAACCCATATTTGCTTTCTAGCCAAGAGTTAGATGATTAAATAGACTCCAGCCTCATTTCTATATCCTGTAGGTAAGCAGTCCCTCCCGCCATGCTCGAACACTTGAAACGCTCCAGGTTGGTGCGGCAGTGTGGGAGTGTCACTCCATGGTCCATGTGTGTGACGAATTGGGAACCCCCGCTGATCAGTTTGCCAAAAGACAAGCTGCTATGTTGCTGTGCTACTGGCATGCTGGCCCTACTAGTGATCGTTTGATCGTATTGAAAACAACAGTTAACAACCAGGATGAGGCAAAACATTGCTGTGTTTCAAACTGGGGGACAAGACTGAACCAAAGTGAAAATGAAACTTAATGTACACGAGAAATGTGTTCCCTCTGTAGTAAATAAACATGTTTGCTACTGATCCGTTCTTCTCGGTTTATGATCTCTGGTCATGCCTCTGCCACAATAGGTAAAGCATGCTGGTTACTAGTTACTACCACTACCAGTTACTTTTTGTCCCCACCCAAGTTAAATATATTAGCGTTACACAGATAACCAGTTTTTGTTGGGGAATATTGCCTGGCAGTGCATACTTCGTCATATTTGTTTTGTTGATGATTAAAGATGAATAAAATCCCGAAATACAAAGGACAAAGTTTTTAAATGTTATTTTGGGTAAATTTGCTGATAAATTAATTGAATAATAAAAACACAATAGTTCGATGAATCCAAAAAATAACTGATTGATCCATTGATTAATCGAAACGATAATCAATAAAAAAATAATCATTAGGTGCGGCCTTAGTGTTGATGTCGTGTGTGTGCATGCATGATGTACCTGTGTGTAGTGGGTCAGGTCAGCTGGTCACTTTGCGAAGTTAAAGTATCATGTTCAGTAAAGAGAGGACGGGCAGCATGGATCAGGTGTCAGCTGTCAAAGATGATACTTCCCAGGATAACAGACCCCCTTTACTCTCAAGGGATGAAATGGAACATGCCCAATTAGACCAGCTTAATGGGGGTTAGGATCCTCAATAATGCAAACGCTCACACAGACGTTGACCACCTGTAGATCGCCACTGTTATCATTAGCTTTGCTACTACAGACAAGCTGTGAACATGATCCTGGGAAAGCCAGCACTATGAGGGTGCAGGAGAAGCCCTGCCGAAAGCTTGGAGATAAACTCTGCAACTTCCCTTCCACAGAAATGACCAATGAGTTGCTCCACTGAACCAAACCAGCCTATCAGAAACAACCTCCAGGCCTTTGTAGCAACAACACGGATACAAACGGTTCTCTACTTCCTGTTCATCTACCTGTTTTATTCCCATAGCGCAGGTCATCTTTTTTATCTTCCTCACTGAAATTGTTTTCCTCAAGTGTCAGCATTTGCCAGAAACATTTTTTTTTTTTTTTTACTGGCAGCGCTGAACAAAAACAAAAAAAGCGGCTGAGCAGATGATGTTTCCTGCACGGCTGACTGTCAATCTTCTCCGTCTCCTTCGGGAATTTCAATCAAAGCAATTTGACTCCAGTCGTGGCAGAAGAAACAACAGATGAGCAAAGAGGGAGAAGGAGATAAAGTAATGAGAGTGTGACCAATGAAAAATACCCTGAGAGGCTGGTAGAGGCAAAACCCATATATCTGAGGGACAGGTGTGCAGTACAGAAGGAAACAGCAGCAGTTGGCTTAAAAAAGGGGTTTTCTAAGACAGATGGAGGAGAAAAAGGTCCCAGTGAATTTGAAAGATTTCAAGACAAATCTTTCGTTAACCTTTCAGGTATACAAAATCATGTCAGTCTGTTAGTGTACATAAACATATACGTTGCTCAACACCGCATCTCGTCTGTTACCTTTAATGCCAGCTATTTGGAAAAACCTTCCCCAGCCTTCTCATGTATTAGCATCAGGAATGCAGGCTCAGCATGTTTTTTCACTCTAAGCGTGCATATCCATCTGACCTCATGTTCATGTAATAGTTGAGTATCACAGATTCAGCTTCGGGGGGGGGTCTGTGAGTGACATGTTTGTGCAAATGTAATCGGAAGCATCGCAGGAGCATAGCCACGCTGTCAAATGGAAATATGGAACATTGCGACAACGAATTGTTGACTAGCATCCTGGATCTAACCACATGGAAACATACATCCTTACCCATACATGCTTGTTTCACAAAGCACAAAGTGTTTCAGTTCACTTGAGATATGGCTGAGCGGTACATCAGTTTAAACAATGAGCTAACAGAAATGTGTCCACTGAGATTTTGCCATTTCAACCCTGTCTCCCAGGCATTACGGTTTGATAGGTGTAATCTGCTGCTAGGGTTTTCTTCAATGGGAAAAAAAAAAAAGGTTTTATACAACATGGAAGTTGCAGGGATATGGGCGTGGATGCTGGATGTGCACACTGAAGGGACTCTGACAGAGGAGACAAGGGAGCTTCCTGAGTCTCAGATTTTTGTTTCGATTTAAAGAGAACGTGTTTATGTGAACTGCAGTAACTTTATTACCGTTTATCCGTCTGTCTGATTTAACACATAGTCAAATGTTCAGTGCTGGAAACAGACTTGTTGATAAAATTCTATAATATAGGAAACTATGTGCTATGTGCTTCACTTTAATTCTGACTTTGGATGGAGTCATCTTAAATTCCAAGAACACATCACTCAGTTTTATCATTTATCAACTTTTATCACCAGCCTTCACTCATTGCTATGTGAAAAGTCTAGTTAACCATCAACATGGCCAAGAAATCAACACCAAGAAATCTAGTTGAGGGAATCAGTTTTACGATTACTGTAAAAGGGAGCAGCGTTTAAAGCAGCTACAAGGAACATTCTTGTGTTGATTCTGGCGGCTCCTGTGGACAAAAACAGCAGTGTTTCCACCGCCTCTAATCGTAAAGGTCTTGATCTGGGTAGCACAAGCTTCTTCTTTTTTTTGAAGGACACAACATATTTTTAACACTATTTTTCTTTTTGGAAAACACAGCTGTGCAGTATGCATGTTGATGGGGTAATGTATCTATTCAGGGTTGTGTAAGATTAATAACTAATATGAAGATGGTGAAAAATAAGAACACATGTTTTCATGCGGTACCACCAAACTTACTGTGGTACTTTTTTCAGGCTGGGAAACCTCTCAACTATTATAATTGTATGGGAATAGCCAATCTTGCTGATGGTGTTATATGTTTATGTAGGTCATTTAGACCAGTTTCATAACCAGTGAAAAAGTTCCTTGTCGAATGGTTAAGAAATCATCTTAAGGCGACTGAAAGCAGCTCACTGTTGTGCATGTAAACACACCGTATCCTTGTAGTAGCTCTGATTGTGTGAGATCATGACATGACACTATTGTATATCAATGAGCAGGACAGCTTTACGGCAACATTTAATTTAAAGGACTTTGCATCAATATGATTCAGTACTTTAATTTGTTAGGCACTGGATTCTGTCAATAACAACATTATTCTAGCGTTTTTTTTTATCTATTCAAAAATCTTAATTGAATGTTCAGTAAATTTACAATCACAGTATATATTGACAAAGCAATACAAAATTGAAGATTTAGTTCACGTTTCTATGCCGTAATTCATGCTACAATCTTTAATTATAATCAAAGCACGTTATCAGATCCATCACAAGGCGCACACGACTACACATTATAGAGATCCAACGCTGTCATGCGAGATAACGAGTGGGACCAGCGAACAATAGCTACATGGTTACATGTAGTTCTATCAAGAGAAAACAGCATGAGAGCGGCTTTTGTTCAACACACAAGCGCATAAGAAGGATGAAGGCAAACAAACCAGAGCTCCCCTGCGAGCCACAGGCACACGGTTTTATTTATGAATTTAATTTGTGTTTTTCTTAAAGAGGCACTTGGCGGCCTGCCTCGACACAGAGGGGAGTTAGGACCCAGAGGAGGACAGCCAGGGAGCACTTTTAAATTAGAAGCAGACGTCTCTCTCTCTCTCTCTCTCTCTCCCCCCCTCTCTCTGTGTCTCTCGCTCTTTCTCAAAAGACAAAGAGACAAGGAGGAAGTGAGGGGAGAGGGAAGAAGAGAGAGACAGAGGAATCTGGAACTGGTTTTGTAGCCACATCTTGTAGGAAATCCTGAACAGAGCATGTTAACGAGGGACACCGAAACCACGAGCGCCGAGGCTCCCCTCCCTGTGTGTATGTGTGTGTATCAAAAAAGTACAACACACACTCTCAGATAGAGCACATTGGCCCACTGAGCCACTGCTGACAAACACACAATATAAGCCATACTGTACACGCACACAGACAAACACACACATACACACATATGGCAAGGACTTGCAGCTACAAAATGCTTCAACTCAGATAAACACACTCACACTGAATTACATATTGCACAAACAAACATAGAGTACTGGCTTATTTCGCATCACCGACAGACACACACACACACACACACACACACAGACACACACCTCTCCGGGGACTAGACAGGGTTTCCCTCTCAGTCTACATCTGCAAACTGTATGTAGTTACCCAGGGATGATTGCAAAACTCACATACACAGACACACACATACACGCAAGAGAGCAGTGAGACCTCCCCATGTGCCCCATCAGGCCAAGCTATGCTGTGTTGGCCTATATGAAGACTAATAAAGAACAGATCTTACATAATGGTACACAACAGTATGCACACTCACTTGTAAAACACACACACACACACACACACACACACACACACACACACACACACAGTGGGGAGTGGAAATGAGGGAACAAGGAGGATGATATAGTGGTGACTAAGAGGAAATATTAATCAAGACAAAAAGCAGATTTCACTCTCTTTTCTCATCCTGCATGTGGGATGATCTGCGCCCTCGGGTGGAGCGCATGCATTTTTCTCCCAGAACTGATATTGTCACATTTATGAATGCGTGGGAGCCTCTGAATGCAATATGTGTGACAGAGGAAGAGGGTCCAAATGTTTGAGTTTAGGTGGCGTCTGTATCCGTGTGGGATGCAGCGGATATTGTGGATTGTTAGCATATTCCGTGGAACTGTTGTTGCCGTGCAAGTGTTGGACACTGGTGGGCTTTACAGATATATGGATATCTTTTATTACTTTGTCCAACTTCTTTCATTACTCCTAACCTCACAGTGGAGTTACTGATCTTGCATGACTTTGTCTGACGCAATAATGCTAAACAGTATACAGAAAGTAAAGTGTATGAAATTTGAATGAATGAATATGTCAAGATGATTATTTGAACATCACAAGACAGCTAGGCTGTTTCAGGGTAAACATGTTCCAGACCTATCTGTGTGTACAGAGATGAAGTTCTCACAGCAGATATTTTGACTTGTCATCGTATGAGAAGCACAGGTGTCAATACCTTGACATTAAAAAATAGGTCAAATAACAGCTCTAATCTGAAAGAGGTCAGTTGTAGTAAAGGCTGGCGGTAATATTAGCTAATATCTGCTCAGTGTTTGGTTTTACTGTCAAGAAATGTACTGTTGGTTTCACCATGTTGATCAACCATATTTCCAGCCACTGCGGGTTGCGGTGTTCTTTTTTTAAGCAAAAAAGCTCTGCTAAACCCACTGTATGCTACCTGCCCAACAACAAACAAAGTAAACACCTAGCTAGCAAATGCAGCGGAGCATTTAGCAGCTAAAGACACATATATTCTGATATTTTTTTGGGGAGTTGGTGGAGACCAAAACCGGAGCTAAAAGAAGAGTAAATACTGTCAATAAGTGAAGTTGAAGTTGCTCCATGTCATGTTGGATGTGTGAATCGGTATCTGTCTACTAACATAATTTACTATACAAACTTTCTGAGGTGATGAAATGTTGATGATATATTTTTGTAGCTTGTCTTGTTTTGCTTGGGAAATAACATTTAACATTTACTTTCTTGCAAAGAGTTAGATGACAAGATTGACATCATGTAAATATAAAGCAAATGTTACAGCTATAAGACAGTTAGCTTAGCTTAGCTGAATGCTGGAACACCCAAGGAGTAAAACAACTGTGTTAGAGAGCATTGTTTTCCTGGGGTATGTACATTTTCTGGGAACCTCACAGTGGCAACCATATATATAATATATAATAATATGATATATTGATTTGTGAGCTTGACAGGCTCTGGTTGTCAGATTTTGTTAAATATTTCCTGTTTACCGGCTGCTGGCTCCAGCTTTATATGTAGCATACAAACAAACAAGTTCCTTTCCAAAAAAACTAATATTTGAAGTATTTTAAGTAGATTTGTGACATCAGGAAACTGTTGAGGCTATGAATAGAGCAGGCCTCGAAACTTATATGAAGACCTGACAGTCTTTCTGTCGCAATCTGATGCTCCATTCTGCTTGAACTCTGCTTCAAATTCCTGACTTGCTGTTTTATTCTAAATAAAAATGTGCTGAATTCACTGTTTTCAAAGCTGACACTTTCACTTGTCACAGCAGGTACAGCACAGATGAAACTAAAAAGATTACAATGGCTCTGTTCTATTTCAGGGTTCCCAGTAAGCCACGCCAGTGAACCAGCATGCTCACTACCAGTTCCTGAAACTGGAACACCTAAGTGAGTTCAGCCAGTACTAATGACATTGCTTGCACATGTGCTTTTCCTGCTTTGTCATCAAATCGCTGCCTCAGTACTTTCAAAATTACACACTTCTCTAAATAGTTCCGCGAATAACTTACATTTTTCAAGTTATTGCACTCAATAATTGTGTGAAACACAGCTGCTGTTGAGCCCCTGCACAAAGATGACTATCATCAGGTGCTAATGCACTGATCTGTGACATTCGTCTGACAGATTACACCTGTTTCACCTGGCCTTGTAAACGCCTTTAAATCTGGTAAGCTTCAGGCTCCTGGGACTGCATCCCATTCCCTCCTTAGCTGATCCCAGCGCAGGTGCAGCAGCGACAAGGATGCTGAGGCCCAGTGCTCTAACAAAATGCTGCGATCTGATTCTGGAGCAGTCACTATCGCACAGTCACCCCTGGGACATTAAGCTCTAATGGCTGCGAAACTGTAAATGTCACAGTGATTTGGGCCAAACGCCATGGGGAGAGAGCCCAGAAGTGTGTGTGTGTATGTGTGTGTGTATGTGTGTGTGTGTGTGTGTGTGTGTGTGTGTGTGTGTGTGAGCGCTTGCATTTGCGTGTGTCTATTGTCATGTCAGTGCCACTGCCAGAGCAAAACAGATCACAGTGAAAGGGCACTGAAGTGAAGCGGAGTAATTACAGTATGACAAAAGTAAGTACACAGACAACACACACACACACACGCACACACACACACACACACACACACACACACACGCACACACACACACACACATACACACACAGTCCCATATATTAGCTGCACAAAAGCCAACTTCACACACAAATATGGAAAATATACCGTACATACACAGAATTGACTAATGTTCGCACACTGCAGCTTTGCATGCAATGCCTGTGGGTTATCCCTGTAACATACATACAAGAATTACCGACCGCTCATTAAGTTATGCTCCCACTTTAGGTAATGATGTTTAAGTATTGAGTTCTCTCACAGCACATACATTTTACAGAGATAACAGGCAGTAATACAAAAAGAGGTTCAAGATGTGACAAAGATATAGACAAAAGCAGGCTTCTCATTTCCTAGCTGGTCACCATCAATTTCCCAGCTGAAATGACAACTGTTGCTGGCTGTCGCTAGCTAGCTAGCAAATAAGGCTAACATTAGCTCCTTGGCCTGGTTGAACCTCTGTCTCCGGCAAACCTTAATGTTTCCAGTGTCTCGTTTTAAAATAGAAATCCATTAAAGGGCCTTAATTATGCACTCGATGGCTACATATATTATATCATTCTAAAAGCTAAAGCTTACATTTCCCAAACAAAAACACAAACATCCTCATCAGTTACACATTTTCAAATGAAAAACAACAACGTTTGCATTGTTGAGCTACTCACCCTACGTATCCACTATGATGGAATGAAGAAAAATGTAAAATTGTGTATTTCATTCTAACAGCTTTTGGTTGCTTGGCTCAATTACTCACACTTGGAAAAGCAAGAGGTTAGATTCATGCTTTTTCATCCATGTTTTCAAATATGCTATTGGGACAATCTCAATGTGTTTGGTAAACACCATCTTTGACAACAAGTTGCTGGAGCCGCATCAACAATGGAGCTACCACTACACCCTAATGTAGGAACAGCCTCTGCACACAGTGGAGAAACAGTAAACGGGGGATGTGCTATCTTGATGGGTGTTTTACTTGGGTTGTGTCGATACTGATATGAGTATCGGAAAAGCCTTTGTTAGTCTATAAGTTAGTATGTAAGTCTATTGACCGATCCGACAACATGTCATTTATGTAATAGAAATTGGACCCTGCTACTCCCGAGCGTCCCTCATACACCTGTTTGCCACAATATAAGGCAAGCGACTTGTGTAACTTCAAGCCCATCCAGATAACAATATCCACAGAGGATTGTATGCAGTATGCAGTATGCCAATGTTAAATGATTTTGAAAATAATATATATATAATAATATATACGCTGTAAGCAGGCACTGCATATAGCGACAGTGACTGCTCACAGTTGCTAAGCCATGATTGGACAATTTCTGTTATGGGGAGAGATTCAGCAAGTGGTCAATTGCGCTGACCGAGCACTCGCTCATGCATACACACAACACATGTGCTCATCAATACATGGCCACACTTTCAAAACCAGTTCCTCCTTCGTACTGTAGGCTGTTTCTTAATTACACACACCACGGGGGGATTAGACACAACAGACGTCCATGATGACTGAAAAAACAAACACACATGCTAATACACACACACGTCCCCTCTGGTGGTCATCCATGGCTGGTAGAGTTCATTAGTTTCCACCCAGGCTTTATTATATCTGTATTAATTGAAACAAACTAGGCTTAGCGCACATGTTATACCGAACAGTGCAGCGAGCTTCGGGCACATTGTGGAACGAGAGCGCTAATTGAGTGAATGACGATCACGCAATTTGCTGCTGTATGATTACACTGTGTAATATATTGCTTTTACATTAATGGCAGAGATTTATTAAAGCAATGGACTACAGGAGCTATAGCTGAACGAGGCTTTGGACAGGCCGCACGTGCACACAGATGCAGGAGCGCGCACACATACACTGAGGCTGAGAGGCCAGTGGACATATCATGACTCTTATATAAGCTTCCCGCCGCCCAGAGGTATTTATATCCCTCGTTTGTTATCTATAATAAGACATCTCCCTTTTTTTTCTAACTCCTTCACCAGACTCCCCGGTCCTGCTGCGGGAAAATCCTGATTAGTGTCCTGATGACTTGACAGAGAGCGATCGAGATAGAGATACAGAGACGAGGCGGGAGGAGGAGAGAGGTGGAGGGGGGGGGACAAAAAAGAGCAGAAAAATGACAAAGAAGATGTATTTCTGTACGTGTCTGCATGTGTCTGAATTATTGACAATACTGGCAATTCCACCGCTGGCTGATTTGACAGTCGATTGATTTGACGCCCTAAACGTTTCTCTCTTGAGATGAGCGCGCGTGTGTGTGTGTGTTGGTGCTGAAGATAAGACCAGCAGTCATTTTCTGGTGATTGTCAACGCCTAGTTAGCTCCAACTTAGTAATGCAGCCTAAAAGAGTACTTGTGTCAGACATGGCTCCTGCAGTGCTGCTCCCCAATCAATCTAGGGTGAAAAAAATAACAGCTGGAAATCAGGAGATGCTATCACAGGAACTATCAGCAGAAGGTGGAGCGGGAATGTGTCAAAACGGAAAAGAAAGACAGGAAAGGAGAGGAAGGGGACAAAAAACCATTGCTGCTGTTCTCAATGCTCGAAGTGAAAAAAAGAAAGGGTTTCCAGTGTTTGAGAAGCCAAGGAGTGAATATATCTGGAAATAGGGAAAGCGTGCGACGACTGGAATAGGTGATGTTATGGAGAGAGGGGGGGGGAAGGAGAAGAGAAGGAGTTCGCAAGGACGTGAAGGAGAGAGGTTCCGCCTATGACGTGGGACAGATGCAGCCGCAGTGAGACGGTTAAAGATAACTCGATTCAGGTGCCCGATAAGATTTTATGCTGTGTAAGAGTAAGTGTATAGCTCGCCCACCCCCATCCTCCTCGTTCTTCAGAACCCCCACCCCCCTTCTGCTGCCACTCTGTGCAGCCAAGCTCCAGTCTTCTACAATATCCTAATGAGAAAAAGCTGGTAGGAAAATCCTGGACTGAGTCCTACATAAACTTACAGCCATCTCACGGAACAGCCCACGGAGAGGATGGGGGGGGGGGGGGGGAAAAAACAA
>OMLP01019028.1:4526-19813 GCA_900302685.1 Spondyliosoma cantharus
ATTGACCAACAGTCCTCTCCAAGAAATATGATTCAGACACCCCACTTTTGCTTTGTCATCCTCCCTTTTTTTTTTTTCTTCTAGTTCTTAAGGTCCTCAAGTTTGCTAAACAACTTTTGGTTTTGTGGGGGCAGGATGGTTGTGGTAATTAAGTGCTTGAACTTCATACCACATTGAAGACAGGTCTTGGGAATCATTTGATAAAAAAAAGTGCTATTCATCATCACAGCAGATTTAACAAAAAAAAAGGTTGAGTTGCCACAGCTGATTTGTATGAGATAAAGGCTTTGCTCTGATTTTGAAAGATAAAATGGTATTGTCATTCAATATTTTTTTTTTTTCATCTCATCACTAAACTGGAGCTCTTTGTGTATGTAGGTGGTTCCAACTATTCTGGAGAAGTTTAAGGAGAAGAAGCCTCAGGTTGTCCAGGCCCTTCAGGAGGCTATTGATGCCATCTTCCTTACTGTAAGTATAGTCTTAATAATTCCATTAAATATTTAGTGGTGATGAGAGATGAGCATTAATGGAAAAAGTAGCCACTGTGACAAAGTCACATGTTCTCCAGTCTCCACCCCTTCACTTTGTGGGTTCTGCTGGATGTAGATTTGAATGTCAAACTGGCCATTTGAGATAGAATGGAGAAAATAAGTGCAGACTAATTTGTAAGGAAAGTCCTCATTAGTTGCAGCGCCAGTAACCAGTGGGGTTCGATAAGAGTTAAAGATCTCCTTAACTTTGCCTGGTAAAAGGCTGAGTTTTTCTCAGCACTGTTGCCCTGTGTTTGCTCATGGGTCTCTTGAGTTGGAGCTGATCCAGACCATACTCTTTGATTTTCAAAGTGTCTTGGGATACCGTAATTTCCGGACTATAAGCTGCTACTTTTTTCACCCTGCAGCCTAAACAATTATGCGGCTAGTCTATAGATTTTTACGGGCCAACGGCCTCCAGGGGGCGCTCTAGCAGGAAGCGCCAGAGCGAGACAGACAAGTGGAAGAGATACCGGTAATGCGCCGAGGAAGACGCTAGTTTGATTGTGTTTTGAACAGTCATTTTGCGCATCATGCACACACCCTCATCATGGAAAACACACGAAGAAATGCATATGATGCAGCTTTTAAGTTAAAGGCAATTGATCTGGCTGTCGAAGAAGGAAATGGAGCTGCTACACATAAGATTGGCATCAATGAATCAATGGTGAGATGTTGGAGATGGCAGCGTGAAGAACTGACTCAATGCAAAAAGATGACAAAAGCTTTCAGAGGTAATAAAAGCAGAACCAAATTTGAAAACGATCTTGAAGACTGGGTGAACACACAGAGCGCAGACGGCCGAGGTGTTTCCACCGTGCTGATCCGACTGTTACTGTCGTTTTACTGCCGTGTCACAGGCACTGTTCGGAAAAAAGCGTTTATTTAATTAAAAATATAAAAAATCTTTCTGTGTACCACCTCTCTGTATAAATATCTCATGTTAGAACGTGGACACCTGCGGCTTATAGACAATGCGGCCTATGTATGTACAATTTTTTTCCTTTTCTTTTTAAAATTAGTTGGTGCAGCTTATATTCAGGTGCGCTCAATCGTCCGGAAATTACAGTAATTGTTTTTGAATTGGTGCTATAATAATAAAATTGACTACTGCTTACTAAAGTCTTTTTTTTTCTTTTTCTCCCAAGCATTCTTCAGTTGTAGGGCTGGGCAATATATCAATATTAAATGGTTATCATAAGTGTTTCCTGGTTTTTATGGTTGCATTGCAGTAAAGTGATTAAACCAAAAAATGTTGGTAGTGGTGGCCGAGTTTAGAGAAGCGGGCTTGTGACTGCACGGTCCTCTGGCTCAAACCCCCAGCTCAGCAGGATAAATCTGGGTTTTGGTTGAATTTTAGGAGGGGATCAAATATGATGCAAAGATTTTGCAGGTGTGGTTTGACCGAAGGGGCAAGTGGACCAATGTGGTGAAGAATACTTTGTAAGAAATTATTGGGGCTGATAAGAATCTTGATTTTTATCAGTTAAGTTCAGGGAAATTATGAGAGGTAAAAAAACGTTTTGTAAAGCGTTTAAGTTGGAATGATCATTTGGTAAAATAAATAAATTGGATAGATTGATGGATTGTCATACATTTTGTCATATTTTAATTATATCCTGTCTTTTTCCAGACCACTCTTCAGAACCTGTCGGAGGACATTCTGGCTGTGATGGACAATAAGAACCCTTCCATAAAGCAGCAGGCCTCTCTGTTTTTGGCCCGCTCCTTCAGACACTGTACACAGGCCACACTGCCAAAGAGCGTCCTCAAACCTCTCTGTGCTGCTCTCATTAAGGTACAGACACCCGGCTGGAAACTTCAGTTTTACTTCCTTAATACTGCACATGATCAGACCAAACCAGTTGTTTCTTCAGTAGAATCAGTACTATAGTACTGTGTCATAAGTAGTAGTGAATGTACTAATACTAGCCCATGCTGTTCCCAGCAAACCAGTGATTGTCATATTAAACTGGGACATTAGAAAACATACGGTGTAAGATGATTTCAGGTGGTTTATCAAATCATCAAAAAGAGTTGGAAGGACACTTGGCTCCGATTTTTAAATGTCATCTTTTTAATGTGTATCTGTGCTTTTTTTTTCTTGAACCATCTCAGCAAGTAAACGACTCGGCTCCAGAGGTGCGTGATGCTGCCTTTGAAGCTTTGGGGACAGCCATGAAAGTAGTGGGAGAGAAGGCTGTGAACCCTTTCCTGGCTGACTTGGATAAACTCAAACTGGATAAGGTAAGGGTCTGTAGAAGGATAAAAGGAGTGGAAACACACACCAGCTACGATTAATTCAAACCAGCAGAAAGCTCCTATGTTTATTATCATTTCTTGCTAACCCCTTGGTGTCCTGTTTCTCATGCTAATAGATAAAGGAGTGTGCTGACAAAGTGGAGCTTCCTGGAGGCAAAAAAGGCGGTGGTGGTGGTGGTGGTGGTGGTAAAGGGGTGGACAAGAAGCCAGCAGCTAAAGCTCCACCTGCTGCTGAAGCACCACACAAATCCTCTGCCCCACCCAGGAAGACCCAGTCTGCTGCCAGCAAGGTATACTCCGATCAATGCACATTTATATAAGGAAACTGGTGACATCAGCTGTCCACAGTTGTACTTGAAGTGTTTTGTGTTTGTTTTGTGCAGCCTTCAGCAGGTCCCTCTAAGAAAGGCAAACCGACCTCTGCAGCTGGTGGAAAAAGCAAGAAGAACCTGGACAGTAAAGAAATCACAGAGAGTGAACTGTCTGTAAGTCTGTGTGCAAACATTTGTCTCTGAGTCGAAGCTTTAGTTAAAAGGTGTGTCATAATACCAACAGTATGTAGTATTGTCTTCGTGCGTTCTATGACAACATACTTGTGTTGACAGATCTTTCATCTAAATCCTGACTTTTCTTGACACTGAAACAATTTATCAGTATAATTTGCTTCCAAACCACTATGGCGCATGCAAGTATAATGTTGCATGTGTTATAATATGTGATTATTTGTGACCTGTCATGGCAGGCTGAGGTGAGTGAGGATCTGGCAGCAGGTGTACTTCCTGCCTCCTGTTTACAGCAGCTGGACTCAGCCAACTGGAAGGAGAGACTGGCTAGTATGGAGGAGTTCCAGAGGGTAATGTCCATTTTTCTTTCTTGGTTAGGGTGTGAACTCGTGATGACCTTTTTTTTTTTTTCTATCTGTGTGTATGAAAGCAATGGTGTCTCACTCTCCTGCAATTGTTTTGACAAAAAACAAATCGATATACTTTGTTTGAGAGCTGCATTAATAAGTCTACAGCAAGGAACTTGCTTTTTTGTAGATTATGGCACCCTGTGTGGCCAAAAGATGAAATTGGTGAAACAGAGGGAACTTTGTTTAAGTGATGTACCACTAGACTACAGAGTAGTTTCTTTGCTAAGGCTGTGAGACTCCTAAATCCATCCTTAGCACTTCACCATAAGAAATGGTTAAATTTTATGATTTCTTCCATTGGGTACGTCATAACTATTCAAATATTTGTTTTCTTATTTAGTTGCTTTGGTTGGATAAAACAAGAAATTTGAATTGGTCACCTTGAGCATTCAGATATTATATTGTGTGTTTCTCTCTTTTTTTATTTTTTTTTTTTAAACTTTATTTCCTTTTATGCAGATTAACAAGCAATTAACATCACAAAGGAAAACAAAGAATCATCTTGAGTCTTGGGTCTCATCTGTTGCACAGAGATATCATTGTATAAAGATGGAGCACATACACACTTTTCTAGTAAAAACAAGTCAAATGGTGGTAATTACAGTAGTTATTTAAATAGAGTTTAGTTTTTGAGTCTTAAGCGAGATGGTCAATAACTTATCTCTTTAATAGATGAAAATGATCATTCAGGAAAATGAATGTGCATTGCAGCCCAACACTAAATATTGACAGTTTTTGTTATGAAATTAGCAGCCCATCTTGATTGAAGCCTATTGATACGTAAAACTGCCTGTTGAAGCCATTGAAAGCCTTGATGTGTGAGAGAGGTTAATGACTGCTTGCATGTATGCTTCTAGGCTGTTGAGACCATGGACACAGCTGTGATGCCCTGCCAGGCCCTAGTCAGGATGTTGGCCAAAAAACCAGGCTGGAAGGAGACCAACTTCCAGGTAACTGTCTCGTTACAGCAGCTGATATTTCAAATGAACGTAGCTTTATTGGCAGCCAGCTCTTTGTCACACTGTGCTGAAGTTGTATGGAGCCAGATCAAGGCCAAAAAATGTGATAGAGAAAATACAATTTTAAACTAAAGGTTAAATGTATTCAAAAGAATATCAGAATTAAATCCAAATTGTATTTAAACTGAATTGAACCTCTTATATTTATTTAGAAAATGTTTATGATTTTTTATTATTTTGTATTTCAAGATCCAAACCTGAACTTCTTTTTTTTTCTTCAAATTAACAAACCTTTGTGCCTTGCTCTGGCCCTCTGACATTGTGCCCACTAAGGGATAAAAAAATAAACAGATGTCTCAAACATTCCTCCACGGGAACAGCCTTCACGATGCAAATGAGCTGCATCCATTCTAATGCTGTGGTTATGTCTCTCTTTGCGCAGGTGATGCAGATGAAGCTGCACATTGTGGCTCTTATATGTAGAAGAGGACAGTTTTCAAAGACATCGGCCTCTGTGGTTTTGGACGGCTTGGTGGATAAGGTCGGAGACGTCAAATGTGGTGGAAATGCCAAAGAGGGACTGACTGCTATCGGAGAGGCCTGCTCCCTACCATGGACTGCAGAGCAGGTCTTTAGCCCATTTCTTTAGCCCCAAGACAGCTGCTTAACATTGTTGATCTAGAAGTTGAAAAGCTATTTTTACCCCAAAGAAAGATCATAAAGAGTGGATGTTGATGATGGATATACAGCATTTCAGATATATTATATTTCATTTGTCAGGTTGTGTCAATGGCGTTTGCACAGAAGAACCCCAAAAACCAGGCAGAGACACTCAACTGGCTGGCCAATGCAATGAAGGAGTTTGGCTTTGCTGGGTAATTACTGAAGAGTCCAGGCTTTGTCCTTATTATACATGCATACATTAAAGCATTTTTTTTTTTTCAAAATGATACATTTTGAAGGAATAAAATGAAGCAGGTTGTGAAATCAAAAGCTGTTGGAGCACTGGTTGACCTTTGACTTCCCCTCTCTCTAGTATCAATGTGAAGGGTTTCATCAACAATGTGAAGACTGCTCTGGGAGCGACTAATCCTGCTGTTCGGACGGCTGCCATCACTCTCCTGGGAGTCATGTACCTCTACATGGGAGCTCCGCTGCGCATGTTCTTTGAAGACGAGAAGCCTGCACTCCTCTCACAGATAGATGCTGAGTTTGAGAAGGTAGGAACTTAAGTCATGTAATAGGTTTTTATTTTCAGTTATACTGATAAAGTAAACAGCCAAAAGCCAAGAAAGCTGTTGGCCTCTCACCACTTGGTCATCTTGACAGTGAGTCATGTTGAGGGAATGGAACTTGCAAAGCACGAGATATGTATTTATGTGTGTGTGTGTCCCTCACAGATGCAGGGTCAGTCTCCACCAGCTCCAATCCGATTCACCAAGAAGGCCACAGCGGCCGAGGAGGACGGGGATGAAGGAGAGGAGCAGGAGGAAGATGGTGGAGGACAGGATATCATGGACCTGCTGCCCAGAACAGATATCAGGTAACCAGACAGTGACTGTGTGACATAGCATCTCAGTCGACCTGCACAAATAAAATAAAATTAAACTTCATACAGTGTTTCTCTGCTGATTAATCAGCTATCTGCTTTGTCTGGCTTTAAAATATTGTTTGTTATATAACTACCTGTCAACCTCAAATGTTTCCAGCTGTTAACAGTGTGTAACACTTAGAAGAGGAGTACCACACTTTGTTTGCAAGTGAAGCTACATAACAATTCAATGTGCTGTACTGCCAATTTTCTGTTTTTCTATTGAGTTCCATTTTAATTAGGTTTATTTAATCCATTTTTAAGTTCATATCCAGTGTTGGGTGTAATGCGTTACTTTGTTTACTTTGTAACGCGTTACAGTAACGTAACTACTTTTTCGGGTAAAAAGTAGTGTAACGCGTTACTACTGAAAATGTGGTAACGAAACGTAGTTCCTTTTTCAGTTGGGTACAACAGCACCATAATAACCCACAAATATCACAGGACATGACACTGAGGCTGCTACTAGCAATAGCATACAGAGAGCAGTCAGTCATCATGGCAAGAGGCGGAGCTCCACAACCAACACTAACTTGTTGTTTTCTTGTCAAGTGCTCTGTTTGTGACGTTTTTCAGAATAAAGAGCACAAAATAAATCCCTGTTATGTCCTCCATAGTAGAACTTTATGTAGACACATTTAGGAAATGAGATGGAGTTCTGCCCAAAGTCGAGCACCGTAAAAGTGACGAGTAACGTAAAAAGTTACTTTCCATGGAGGGTAAGTAAGTAAAGTAAGGGATTACTTTTTTAAGAAGTAACAAGTAACAAGCACTTTTTAAAAGCAACTTCCTCAACACTGGTGATAAGTCATAAGTAATATCCAGCCTGGAAGTGTTGGGGACATAAGAAAGGCTCAGAGTTAAAAACATCTTTTAAAAGGTTTCTCAATGTGCTGGTGAGGCCAAGAATGACTAAAACAAAGCACTGTTAACTGAAACGACCTTTGTACAGTTTATTTTTTACAATCATGACTGTTTCTAAGCAGGAATTCACTTATTTGTGGAAGTCAGTGTGTTGTAGGGTGCAGTCGCCTGAACATGAAGGCCAATCCCCCTTCAGGGGTAATAAAGTTTATCTTATCCAACAGCCTGAATGATTTTCCTTTGCTAGTTCAGCCTAATTGCCTTGTCCTTTTGTTGTCAAGCCTCCTGAACCCAACCCTGAGTGTCCCTCTTTATATTTGCCTGCCTGTCAAATTGTAACCCAGTACCTGAGCCCCCCTGCCTCCCAACACCTGCCTGTATGTTCTTTTATATGTAATAAAACAAGTTTCATCAAACACGCTTTGGATTATGATGCAGGTGGCATTTGTTTACAGGAACCTGTAACATTATATACACATTTTATAGCTTTCAACAGCTTTTTTTATTCTAGATTTCTTTTCTTTATATCACCTTTTTAAGCGAAGCCTCCTGTTTGTATGTATTTCAGAGTTAGAGTTAAGGATGGGTGAATATGTCGTGTTTGGAGCCGTCAAATGTTCACTGATAAGTCATCATGTTTTGTGATAAGGCGTCAGTGCTTACTTCCTATTGTAGCTCTGTGATGATATGCAGTTATCAGATCTCGAGCAGGAAATCATGTTGTGTTTTTTATTTATTCTTTAACATGGTTGTGAAAATTAAGTCTCCTCTTATTGTTCATATTACCTAGAACTTTGCCCTACCGGGTTTCTACACCTGTTGGCCTGACAGCAGCAGCACTGAGGCATCATGTCTGCACCTCTTCTCAAGAAGTTCAGATGGATGATGTATATCAGTCCTGTCGTCACCATCCTGTCTCTAACCCTGCTGTTCTGGACCTACATGTATGGGTAGGTGAAATGACTTGTCTGATCTGCAGCCGCATGACAGTGATGCAGATATCTTGAGTATAAAAACTGTTGACAGTGCAGGTGGATTGAGACTCAGTGTGACTTGGCAGCCCTCTCAGCCCTCTCACTTCCTCCACATCCTGCAGGGTGTGGTGCCAACAGCAGCCGCACATTATTTTATCCATTGTGGTTGAAGGAGTGATGAGAAATGGAAGGGAATATCTGTCATGTGCACCCATTAAAAATTAATTCATTTGTTTCTCAAGTCTATACAACACAAAAACAATAAGGCATAAATGCAAAAACAGAAACATAACAGCAACACATGTTGTTAAAGCCTTTACAGCTTACATGACTTCATCAAAAGCATGTTTCTTTTTCGGGGTCGGTTGTCTGTTCCTGCATCCAAAGGGGAAGAGGGAGAAGTGTGTTGAGGGGATGGCAGCTATTGTAAGTGCTCTGTAAGTGGTGTCGGTGTCTGGGAGTGTGGACACCAATTATTTTAGAAGATATGTTGATGATTTTAAGGAGTTTGGATGGTTGGGGTGAGCATTGTATCGAAGAGGTAGGAGGTGATGTGAAAAAGAAATGAGATCAGATGAGATCAGACCTCCATCCACATTTTAATACAAAAAAATACAATCAAACAATCTTCAGAGTTCAATTATTAATAGGTTTTGTTGTCAAAAAGCAGATGTAATAAAACCGAGTTGATTCAGTGGGAACAGTGGTGAACCGTATCTCCTTTCACGTTCCTGCCAACTTTGGACGCCATTATGTCATTCTTCATGGACTCCCACGACATTATTCTTACTCTGCATGATAGTTTCCACAGCTTTCCAACAAATATATCCTCATCTTTCACACATTCCCTCTTTACGCAGTTATTTCTTGCTGGTGTGGTTAGGGTGAGCCAAGTCAGGCCATTGCCACAGTGGTTTAGCCAGTAGCATTTGATAGCCATGTGTTGTTGTGCCTGGTTCAGGTTACATTAGCTCGCCGGTTGTATGAAGTTGCATGTGCAAACATGGCCTGCTGTATGGCAAAGGTTCCTGAGCATTATAATTAGTTTGTGGTCTACGTTTTCAAGACATAACACTGTGACGTGACAGGTTTTGTTTGCAGTTTGTTTACCTTGATATTACATCTGACAAGCTGTTTCAGAAACCTGGCATCTGTATTCAAGACAGTTGTGTTGCAAGGGGGCAGGTTGCTTTAAGTAACCTGTTAAACCACCTGCATGATTTTATTTTCAGCTTTTGCACTCTATACTTACTTATTATTATTATTTCCATTTGTATTTGAGTATTACAGTATTTGAGTAAATGGAAGAAACCACAGCAGCTGAAAGTTATTTACTTAGTTATTTAACTTTTATCTCACCAGGAATATTCCCATTAAAAAACAATCTCATATGTGTTGTAGAAGTGTACACATGTGGGAGGGCCTCAGGGAAGGACAGGAAACACAGTAGGTAGAGCTTGGGCACATTCTGGTGACTGACAATTAAGGTTTTGCCATTAATTCCAAAGTCAGTGTGAAAAACTGTGACTACATCGTGGAATGGTTGGTTGGATCGCTGTGGAGAGTCCGGTCTGAACTCTGAATAGTTTCTGTAGCTCAAAATTTGTAGTAAGAGATACATTTTGAAAACCGCACGGAAAATGGAATAATATTGCTGAATCACTGTTCACACTTATGATTCATAGCTTCTTCAGATTATGTTTAATTACTGGGTTTCATCGACACTTTTGAGACAAGCACTCACGCAGTGACACTTGGTGTCACCACATGCTTTCCTCGTCAACTTCCTTCCACATTTGACTTGACAGATAAAACACCACAAGCTCTGTCTTTACGCTGTACGTTGAGCAACAATCTCAAGTTTTGTGCTTTTATTATACACAACTGCTTTTTTCATATTTGCTTTAAATGCCTTGATAAGAAAAATGTTCTCATCAGAGAAATCCTTTGCTGTGAATGTGCAGGTCAGACCGGCCCCACCAGTTCCTGGCTCAGAGCAGTCAGCCTCAGAATCCAGTGAATCCAACAGAATCTGTACATTGTGGCCCAGCGCCAACAGGTAAATGAACCAGTACTGAATGCTGCTCACTGCTGAAGACTTTGGGTCTGTTAGATATCTGCTGTCAGTCAAAGGTTTCCTCTTCCTGTTGTCCTCAGCTGCTCTTCATTAATCTACTTTCCTTTTTCCTGTTCTTAAAGTTCTCTCGTGGTCTCCAACCTAACGTTGGTGTTCTGTTATTAATGAAATGAAAGTGTCAAATACGTATTTTAGATAAATTAGATATATACACCTTGATCTCACATAAAAAATAAAAAATGAAATTGTATATGAGGTATGTGAAATGGGAATGGAATGTGACACAACATTGTTAATGTTGTAATACTGTAAACAAACATTGTGATTGGCTCTGGGGAAGCCTCGTGAACATGTTAAATAATGCTTTGATCCTCATCTCATCTCTTTATCAACCGCTTTTTCTGTGAGGGTCGCGGGGATGTAACTGCTTTATCCTCTTTTTCAAGGGGTCGCGGGGGTTAATGGAGCCAATCCCATTTGTCTCTCTGGGCGAAGGCAGGGTACACCCTGGACGAGTCGTCAGCTCATGACAGACGTTTTGATCCTGTCGAGAATAATTCAGACCTGTGCACTAAAAATATATGTATACTATATAATATATGTTTATGTGCTACTGTTCTGCTTCAGCAAATACATACATGCTGAGGAAAATGTAATACAACCTTAACTATGTTTTTCATAACATGTTGAGGAAGTCTCATGAAAGTTTCAAGTCATTATACTTAAACCACAATCAAAGCACTTCTGATGTCCAAACCAGGCTGCTAACCCTAACCACCTCCTTACAAAAACTGTGCCCAGATCATTAACACACTCAACCGGCCAAAGCCACCACACTACCTTTACTACCCCTACCACCAAAACACTCTTTAGTGGAAACACACATTTATTGCATCGTTTTGGCCAACCGTCCACACGGATCCTGGTAACGCAGCGCTTGAAAACGCACTTTTTTGAAACCTGGTCTCAGGGTGGAAACATCTGAAAACACCGTCCTCGTGTTCTTGTGTGGACGGTGAATCCTCATACTTTGCATCTCGATGACTCCATCGCCCCACCCCTCGACCTCTAGCCTTCGACCTCTGAACCCCACGACATCTCATAACAACAACAACAACAATGGAGGACTACGTGCTTGTGTTGGTGTTTCTTGCAGCTTCCTCTCCTTGTAGTCGAGTGTGAGTCACAGCAGCAGTTCCACCTCATTATCGCTCCACACAAACCATTCTGGTTTCCTTGCACTAGCCATTTTCGTCTTCTTCTTCTTCTTCTTGTGTTCGGTTTCTTCTTCTATTGTCTGTTTGTAAACAGCGTGCAAGCTTTATGCTCATGCTCCGTCTCATCTTCTCCTCCTTTGGTGAATTTTCAAGCTCCACCTATAGGCCTGGAATATGAACTACAGCGTGTTGAGTCATTTACAGTGGATCCGTTTGGATGCAAATATTCTTGAAACGATGCCGAGGAAGACGGAGGAGAAAAAGATTGTTTTGGTACGTGTGGACTAGGCCTTAGACCCAGGTTGCGCTAAATATTAGCCTTTTATTGTGTTGTCACTACAACCTGAACATTCTCTACTGCTGCTGTGGTGTGTGCAGAGAAGTGTGCAGCCACAGCCATTGGCAATGGCAAGCTCTTGTATACCAACTCATTTAACATTTTCCCTCTTGTAGCTCCTCCACGACAACAACTGTCCCTTGTGGCAGTCAGGGGAACGAAAACAATTCTGGTATCAGCATATCAGGAGCACCGCACAGGAAAGAGGGAGGTCAGTGAAGAGGGCGGGTCACCAACTGTACCGGGTTTTACCCCCTGTGATGCCAAGCATGGCAAGTGGGTTGTGTGTTAACAGAGGCCAATACATATTAAGTGAATGATGACCAAATACCTGCAAAACTAATGACATCCCATCAGCTTCATCAGTGCTGTTTAGTGCTTTTAGCATGCTAATACAATGAACTGTAAATAGAAACCATTTGTGAGCATTTTAGTGGGCTGATTTTAGCTTTTAGCTCAAAACACTGCTGTGCATAAATTCAACTTTACATGTTGCGTGGATCAGTTAAAGAAAGCAAGTACGTTGGCAGTGGATGTAATCTGGGGTTCTGCAGGATCGTTCAATATTGAGGTTCTTGCCTGGTGATGTTCTAGTTTCTGTTTTTAACAATAAGAGCCTTTGAAAGTGCTTTATTCTAGTATGTGTTGAAACTAAAATCCACTTTAAAGAGCCTATTGTCTCCAACCCAATTAATCAATCATTACAGTATTATTTATATAACATCCTTCAGTTTTGCACAAATGTAAACAGGTGAATGACAAATTGACTAATAGTATGCTTCCTGTTGCATTATAATTATTAATAAAGTCCTTACTTGTGTTTTCTGGTGCCAGGTTCGTGTTATTGCAGTGGTGCTGAGGAGCGAGACGGTAGCATATCGTTGTGTTTTCTGTTGTGCGGGGCAACTGCACATCTCTGAAGGCTTCAGCAATGTCCACTACGATCACTTCGACTTTGCGTATGGGACTGCAGACATCATGTGTCCTCTCCCTTCAGGCTGTGAGCGCCCATCTCATATTACTGTGACCTCTGCAGCCGACCCTGAAGGTACTAAAGGAAAGGTTCTGCACATAAGGTCTTTAGCATGCTAGCAGCAGGGCTGGAGGGATGGTGGCCAGGACTGAAAAATCTTGGGGCACCAAGAAAAACACATATACAGTGTTTCACTGTCTGCAGAGTTTGATTCATACATCAACATATATTCCCTGGTCATGACTTCGTTGAGTTTTTTGGGGTTTTTTGTTGGATTGTAACACACTGTGGTCGTTAAAATGTATCTGTGCTTCTTCTCTGATCTGACGTAGAAAAAGCCTGCAAAGTATATCTGGAGGTGAAGAACAAGAAGACAGAAAGGGACTTTCTTTACAGCTTCACTGTCTGCCTCTCCACCATGTTTGATTTCAACAATGTGCTGCAGGTAACATCAGATTAAACTGAGTTTTACAGTCATTTTCAACATTTGTGACTTTCTTAATAGTCAAATTGGGCATAAAATTTAAAAGTAACCTAACCAAGACAGGAAGAAATGCTGAAGGACGAAATAAGACAAACTCAAAGAAACTTCCCTCGGCTTTATTTATTAGACATACGTTGTCAATTGGTTGTGGTGTGGTTAGGTTTAGGCACAAAAAGTACTTTAGTTAGTTTTAGTTTTAGGAAAAAAACATTCTGCTTTTTGTGAAAATCAACTAGAGAAGTCTGCCTGTCATGCACTTTAGAACTTCCTGTGGTGTTTGTTAAATCAACCTCTGTGTTGCACTGTAGCTGGTCCAGAGTTTGGAGGTGCTGCAGTTACTGGGGGTTGACAGAGTCGTCGTCTATAAGACCAGTAGCAGTCCTGAAACACAGCGCATACTGGACTACTACACACACAAAGGTGGAGTATGATGGAGGTGGAATATGTTTTGTATGTATGAGTGTGACTGCACAACAGTAGCAGGGGTATTGTTATCCGTCCAACCATTATACACACTTTTAGTGCCATTATTTATACAGCCACCCTTTTCCATTCATGACTTCCTTCCTCTTGCCCGTTTGAGAGGGGCTGCAAGACGTTGATGGATGAGTTACAGTATGTTAGGTCAAGAAGCTGTACGAACAAAGCTTTTCAGGCCTGTGGCAACAGTTTGTTTCTTCATTAGCTGAAACTTGTTGCTGGTTGCAAAGTCACCGAGGCCAATGTCAACATGTTAGCCTGCACAGTGCAACTATATCCAATGTCCTGAAACCTCCTGTACTTAAACCTGATATGTGTGTGTACAGTGGGTGTATCAGAGCTTGGAAAACCTGCTGCTACTGGGACCACTGAGACTGAACAAACACTTAACAGGCTCCACAGAGCTGCAGAGTTTCTAATAAAAATTCTCTGTGGGTTCAATTATCTTGTCAATATAAAAGAGCCTTCCACATTGCACTTGTAGAGACCGAAAAGAAAGCCGAAGGATTGGTTTTGCAAAAACATCGATCATGGAGGTTCCCATAGGAATAAATGGACTTTGGCTTGAATTGCACACGCACACAGAGCTATGTGGAAGTGAGGCGTAGAGGCCACAGCATGTTCAGCAGTTCAGTGGCTTCATTTGAAGCAGCATCAGCAGCATGTGGTGTGACAGGAAGTGACTTTCATTACAGCTTCACGGTCTGCCTCTCCACCATGTTTGATTTCAACAATGTGATGCAGGTAGCATCAGATTAAACTGAGTTTTACAGTCATTTTCAACTTTTGTTACTTTCTTAATAGTCAAATTGGGCATAAAAGGTAAAAGTAACCTAACCAAGACAGGAAGAAACAAGACATGCAGAAGGACGAAATAAGACAAACTCAAAGAAACTTCCATCGTCTTTATTTACTTATAGGCTGTTATATTCTTGCCAAATACAACAGTTGGTAAGTTGCCTTAAGATTCGAACTATGACGCTGAACTTACCCCTCTAGCATCAGTTTGCACTGCGGAGCGTCAACGTTGAGTTGGCTACAATATGTAATATGCAACGTCCACTTCAACTTTCAAACTAAAGCTTGCTGCTAAACATTTCACATACTGTGACATATTCTAACTTTTGGACTGTGATGTGGTGTGCTAGAATAAGCAGTATCTTAATTCAGCTCTGATTAAGCTGCTGTAGGAGAGTGACCTGATGTCGTTCCTGTGAATCCTTCAGAATCAGAATCAGAATCAGAAATCCTTTAATGTCCCGCAGACGGGGAAATTTGCTTGTTGCAGCAGCGTCAGAATTTTACAGACAGACAATATAATTAAAAAGGAAAGAAAATAGAATCGACATATATACATATTTACATGATACAGTGCAAATGAACAGCATATTTTTATATACAGATTTTAAATATAGATGATAAATATGGGTGTTGAGATGAGTTTGTACAGGCTTATTGCACAGTGCAGAGTACAGGGTGAGGTCTATAAGGAGCAGTGCTGGTTGTACAGTCTGACAGCAGCAGGAAGGACCTGCGATACCTCTCCTTCACACACTTAGGGTGAATCAGTCTGTTGCTGAAGGAGCCGCCCAGTGCTGTGATAGTGACCTGCAGGGGGTGGGACTC
>OMLP01019031.1:0-14874 GCA_900302685.1 Spondyliosoma cantharus
GGGGTCTTGGTTCGGGTCTCTTTGGGCCGACAATGTCTCCACAGCTCCCATCAGCCACCTGCTGCTGCTGCTGCTCGAAGGCTTGTATCCTCGCTCTCAGGGTCGCCATGTCCTCCTCGTCCTCCTCCCCGTCTCCCTCCTCGCTCTCTGATTGGCTGTGCCCACTGCTGTCGCTGTGGCGATCCGGGAAGCCCCAGTCGTCTGCGCTGAAGGCGTCGAGCAGCTCCTGGAGGTACTTCCCCTGACTCACTTCCTGGTTAACGGAGTCACTTTCTGCGCGGGCAGCGAGCGTGGCCAGACCGTCCTCACGCAGTTTCACCAAAGTCTGAACTTTAACCTCGCTGCTGATTGGCTGTAGACTGAGCCTGGAGCGGGGGCGTGGCTTAGGGCGCTCCAACAAGACGTGAGACGAAGCGGCGGGAGGAGTTGCTACGTCAACAGCTGCCGAAGACTGATCCCATTGGTCCGTTTGAGCACCAGAGGTCGAGGTCAAAGGTGAACAGAGATCAGTGAGGAGGTCACAGCACGGTGTGTGTGTGTTCGCTACCACGCTGTCACCGTCAAGAGACGAGAGTGTTGACTGGCTGGGAGTGATGGTGATGTCATCAACGTGAGGCGGTCTGGGAGGCTGAGGGAGCGGCGGCCGTGGCGGTCTCACTGGTCTGCTCGCTGCACACAAACACACGATGAAGTTAACTCTGAAAAACTAAACATGAGCCTGAAAACAGTCGCATGAGCTGCGTCTCACCCTGCGAGTCCTGAGGGTCGGGGGCAGATCCCGGGTCAGATCCTGGATCAGATCCCGGGTCAGATCCCGGGTCAGTCTGCGTGGCGATGGTTATTGTACAGGCCGGATGTGATACGGAGGAGCAGGAGGAGGAAGAAGGCAGGAGGACCTGCTCCTGTGTCTTCTCCCTGATCACCTCCTCGTAGGACGGAGGAGGCTGATGGAGACGAACACAGAAAATCATTTTTCAAGCCAGAAGGAAAAAATATTCTCTCCTCAGCTTCTGAAACAGAAGAACTGGCTGCTCGTCTTCATCATATATGTAAGTCAGCTGATTATCTTTGATTTCTTATTATCTGGACATTTAAAGTAATTTGTAAAAGTTTAGCAGCAACAATTAATTAATTATTTGTCACTTATTAAATTTAGCACCAACAATTTTGGTAACTGATTCTTTGGTGCAACTTTTTTAAGAAAAAAAAAGGCAAATTTATCTGATTCCAGCTTCTTAAATGTGAATATTTTCTGGTTTCTTTCCTCTAAGAGAGTAAAACTGAATATCTTAAAGTTTTAAAGACCAGACGACGACTTCATTAGTGGAGGAAATAATCAACAATGACAATAATCATTAGTTATCGCCCTGCATCTGGTATTTTCAGTGATTTAATTCCAACTAGCTTGACTGACTGCATGATATAACCTCTAGCGTAAGTCCACGTTGGCTGATCAGAAGACGTCAAACAAAAGAGACAGAACTCCTGAACACTGAACATGCCGTTTCTGAATATCTGAACCCTGGCAGCTCTGTTTTTAGTGACGCTGTTTACGTGTGTACAGGGGCTGATTCTCCACAAGAGGAAGCTGTTGGGTCACATTTCAACACTTACATAAGTATTTCACAGTTGGAACGACGGCTCGCACAATACTGAGCCGTCTATCTGCACCATGCTGGACCAATAAGCACTCCCGCTGATGGGTGAAGTAATTTGTGGGTGTTGCTTGTTTTTTTTGGGGCTCGGAGTCCGTTTTAAAACAGGAAAGTGACGCAGTGAAGAAGTCTTTGTTTATAATTTAGCAGCACTACCAAGTTTGAGCAAAGTTCCCGTTTGAAGGGACAGAAAACAGCAGCAGCAGTTCAACTCTACAGACGTGGACGTGTGGATGTCGCCACCTGCAGCTAACGAGAGTAGTAACTCGTCTGACTGAGTGTTTTTGAGAATCGCGGCCAACTACTGGACACACAACCTGCAATAATATAACTTCCATGTTCACACGGATGGCGTCACCTGTATGGTCGGAGGGATCGTGGGTCCCCAGATCTGTGCGGCGGGCGGAGGGGGAGGTGGGAATCCTCCAGCAGCTCCGGGGAACCAGGACGTGGAGGCCAGCGGCTCCGCTGACAGGATGGTGATCTCTGGTCGCCTAGCAACAGGCCGGACAACAGGAAGTCACCGACAGAGACAAATCAATGTTATTGACCCACATGTTTAACAGCTGAGGGATCAAATGTGACGACTGCAGATCTGCTCTGGTTAACACGTGTTCCTCTGCCGTTTGAATTAAAACAACGTCGTCGTTGTTTACACAAATAATCTGAAGACAAAGATTTCTTAAAACACAAAGATGTCCAGTTTGCAGCTAGATGTGAGAACTATCAGCATTCATGTCAACCACCAAATCAAAAAAAAGCTGCAAAGAAAACTTTGAATTCCTTGGCTGGAAATAGATTTTACACACTCGTGTCAGCATTGCTGCTTGTTGCTTAATGATTATTTATAAATATTTATGTTGGCTTTAACCCAAGAATGATCCAAGCGTGTGGCGCTGAAGCAAGAAGGAAGTGTGTTTAGTGTCAACACAAACACTCACGCTCGCTTGTTGACTATAAATGTTCTTTTTCCTGACTTGACAAATTCATTAAAGAGCATCAACGAGAAACTGAACGATGAGAATCTGAACCTCCGTCAGTTTACACTCCTGAACTTCAGATATTCGTTCTTGACTCATTTTTCTGTCTCACCTCCTGTCTCGCTCTCTGTCTCGCTCTCTGTCTCGCTCTCTGTCTCGCTCTCTGTCTCGCTCTCTGTCTCGCTCTCTGTCTCTGGACGACTCGGACAGAGACGTCGACCTGGTGGAGGCTGACGGACAGAAAACAGCAAAGAGTTAAACACAGACAGCTGCTGTTAGATCATCACATCTGGTATTTTCAACCACATGTTGCGTCTGCAATGACAAAAACAGGAGATATTTCACCACATTTATCTGCAGCTGTCGGACGGACAGGTCATGAGATGTTCTCACAACGTGTGGAGCTGAAACGATGAATCATTAATGGTGAATATAATCAGCAGAATAATCGTTTTCTTTTTATGTCATTAAAGTGTGAATGTGAATTTAGGTATAACTAACACATGATCTGTTATTTCCTCCTCTGTGACGTCGTGACAACTGAAGTGACTGAAGAAGCTGCAACGATAAGTCGTGGAAACAGAAAGTTGCAGCTTATTGATGATCGATTACTTGTTCCCCTGTCTGGTTCCAGCTTCTTAAATGTGAGGATTTGCTGCTTTTCTTTGCCACTTACGACGAGAACGCAAGAAGCGATCTGAAGACGTCACTTTGGACTCTGGGAGACGATCTTTTGGGAACATTACAGACTTAAATTGATAATGGAAATACTCATAAATTGCAGCTCTAGGGGGAAATCAGATCAAGTTTCAAGGGGTAAAAACAAGAACATATGAATTTGACTACTAATAGTTCTCAGTATGAAAGTCTGCTGTGTGGATCAGATCTTTATTTAAAACCAAACTAGAGGAAATGAAGCACGAAGCATCTGGATTTTGCTCTGCAAACAGCCTTAAATATATTTAGCTCACTTGGAGTTTCAGTGTATTTGCGCTCTATGTGAATGTGTTTCTGTAATTCAAAGCTACATGAAGGAAATCTAAAAGCACTAAAAGGGTTCGAGTGGTTAAGCAGCAGACTGGTGGCAGTCCAGTTTTTTGGGAGTTGCTGCCTTCCTGCCATGCTGGATTTTATTACCCCACAAAACGCATATTTTCCATTTTTAACCGTCCACACTTTTCCCGGCCACAATTCAACTGGACTTCAGTTTTCTACAGTCGTTCTTCAGCTCGTTCAGCTCAGACACACAGATTTGACCCCTGACACCTCAAGCGTGACTTTAAAAACACAATATTCAGCCACTTTCAGGACAATATAACAATTCTCGCGTCATTAAATATACAAAGTTAGTTTGATTTGTACAAAATGACTTTACCTATCTGAGAGGAAACAACTCATTCAGGCACTCGAGGAACAAAAACACCTGAACTGGGTTAAGAAGCCTGAAGTTTGTTTATTCCTCTCAGGTACTGACCCGTTTCCTCAAGAGCACCCTGAGATGGAAACTATGACTGAAGTTAGCATGCCAACCAGCTAGCCCCGGCCTGTACACTCCCTGTTCGGACTGCTAGCTGTCCAGCTAACTATTAGCAACAATTAGCAATTATCCCAGTGATATGCTGCCCCCTGTTTTTTGTGTTTTTTTACTGCATGTTTGAATGCAAATTATTCTTCATGGCATGATTCTTGTTAAACTCTCACTTAGTTTTTTATTGCCACTCAGTAGAGTGCATACCTCTGCCAAGGACAGACAAACTCTCTCAGATATCAGACAGCTCGTTAAGTAAAACTCTTTTCCCTGAGAAAAATGTTGAAATCTCACAAAGTTAAAGTGAGAGAGAGAGAGATAAACATCCTGGAGTCTAATCCAAGTTTCATGGAAATGTGTTTGGTAGTTTTTGTGTGAACCTGTAAACAGACTCAGTAGGAGGTAATACAGTGACAGGATGTATGTTCGTCTGATTACAGAGAGACTTTGAGTGTCACGGTTTCTGGTTTGTTTGGACAGAATCGACTGAAAGAAGACGAGAGACTTCATGAGGAGGTGGAGGACGAACACTCACTTCTCTTGATGGCAGCTCTGATGGACGAGAGAGGACCCTGACTGCAGAGAGGACAAAGAAAAAAGGAAAAACATCAGTTTCACATTACTTCACCTCGGCCCAGTCCTCAGTGTTTCCCTCTTGGTCATTTTAGAAAAGTCCACATTGACTCAAAATCAATGCCGTGATGTCTTCCTGTGCTCGCTGAATGAGACACACCTCTTTTTATTAGATTTTAGTCCTCGTCACGGTTTAAAACGGCACTTTTATCAACAGCTTCCAGGTCATGTGAGCCATATTTAACATTTCCTCTCTTCACATGAAGATTCATGCAGGACGGGAGTTAAGAGGTTTCACAGATTCAATCCTACAAACAAACAACAAAACACCAAAGTGCCCTTAAATGCTGGCGTACAGAGCAGCAGCCACATTTAGGGTGTTTTGACTGATTCACGATGTCAACTCATGCACTGAGAAACATACTGTTCCCCGAAAAATGACTGTTTCTCCGGTCTACAGCTCGTTAACGAGGTCTTTCTACAATCTGACAAGAAAGAAATCCTCGTCAGTATGGAGGTGGAAAAAAACCCTCCAAAAAGAAATACAGATGTTGTTGCAGTTAACAGAAACAGTCACTCTAAACAAAGGAATCTGCTCAAAGTGCATTCTGCTCCATTCCCAGACGGAAAGAAGTTGGAAAACTCCTGTTTACCACATTCCCAGACTTCACCTGTCTGCAGCCCCAAACCGCCAAACTGATCCAAAGATTCTTCAGGACAAGTCGGGATCCAAGTTTTTGTCTAGTCCAAACAGAGTTGTTGCTAGGCAGGTTAGGGATCAACAGAGCCAGACTCACCCAGACGACAGAAGGAGGTCACACGTCTTCTACTCTCTCCATCTCGTTTGTCTCGCTCTGTCTTTTTTAATGGTCTCTCAGTCTGTTTTTCTGTCTCGCACCGTGTCTCTTGCTCTTTCTGTGCCACAGAGCTGCTAACCATGAACAGACACACATGACTCACCCCTGACACTGCCCAAACACACAAACAGGGATGGAAAAACCTCCTCTCTCTTCACTGAAGCTCCGTTGGACAAAACAGAAAACACACAGATGTTTTCCTGACTGTCAGATGTGTTAGTTCAGCTCGACGGTCATGTATCGAGGCTGTGCGTTGTGTTTTCGTCAAGTCAGAGTTGGTGGGCGTCTACGTTATAAACGCTCTCTGCTGATGTTGTTTTTCTGTGTTTGGCAAACTTTGGAGCCTTTTCCTCTTTAACCATGACATCATTTCAGGGTGTGTGTGGCTGATGGTCCAGCAGCTCAGGCTGTGGATGTAGATCACGACTGCAAAAGGTGGTTTAGGCTTCAGTGAAGCTTAAAACAAATTAGTGTTTATAATGAAGAGTCACACTTTGAATGAGTTTAAAACCTGCCTTCATCGAGAGGCAGCAGACTGATGAGTTGGGACAACCCAGGTGTGAATAAACTACAGGTTAGAAACTTTGAAGGATACCATCAAGAGAGAGGTGGTCGAGCTTATTGGATTATTAGTTTCGGAACGGAACAAAGTGCCATCTGACGACAGACTTTAAAGATCGGTTCAACTCGGTTTGACTCGGCCAAGATTACATTCCCACCAGAACTGGGCCGTCTGCTTGAAGGGGCGTCTTAAAGTTAGAAGCTACAGAAGAGCTGAGAGCTGAACACACTGGCTTTTAGAAACGTCTTTCTCTCAGGTTTCCTGCACAGAGAAGAGTTCAGTATCGACTTGAGCTGCTCGTCACGGGTCGGCTGCAGTCCTGAGACTTGAGGCTAAACTTCCCCGCGGCTCAGTTTGACTCTGCGAGGTGGAAAACGTCCCTCCTGTGATGTTAGCGCGCTTGTAAAGCACATTCAACACTTCCTGTAAGCTGCTTCAGCTTTAGACAGCTGATTATGTCTTTTAATGTGGAGCAGCTGCAGGAAGTGTTAACTTGGGAGCTACAGGAGAAAGATTAGCTTAAAAAAGGTTTTCATTTAAAGTTAAAATGCTGCTTCAGGAGCTGAAGAAATCTTCCAACCTGCATCACAGACTTGAGGGAGTGAAAAGTCTGCAGCTGACTCAAATATTTACTTTAACACAACAAATCCAGGCCTCAAAAAAAAGCCTTCACGGCGACTCTCTGACAGTCTGCTCCCTTTCATGACGGCCGATAAGCTGCTGTTCGGATCCGTCGGCTCAGTTTCTTGTGTTACCGTCTTTTAAGTGGAATAAACTCAAACTGAGGCTCTGTTTCCCCCTCACACACACACACACACACTTTAAACTGTGTGACTTCTCCGGCTGGTTGCCATGCCAACCGGCCAACAGCCAGCATACTTTCAGGAGTGTGTCAGCCCCGGAGACCAAAGGAGAGAAAAAGTAGTTCCTTCGAGGGCAGAAAACTGTTCCGAGGTTCAAATGAGCAGTTTTTGCTTTTTGCAAATCTTTCACAGACGGTTTGAACATCGTCAGATTTATTCCAGAGAAAAGAAACTTTAAGAGATCAGAGCTTTCTGTGAGGAACACTGAATCCACACGGCCGGCTAACAAACCACCAGGTGATGTACAAAGAAGAGCGACATGTCTCACCTGTGGCGATGCTCCGGCTTACGTCTGTCAGGACGACCTGGCAAGAGAAAGAGAGACTGTGACTGACGTCAGAACAGACTGAAGAAGAAGACAAACCATTTGATTTGATTTGATGACACCTTTAAACTAGATGTTCTGTGCAGTCCAACAGATTAAAACCCCAAGAGAGAAGGTGATGTTGATCGAAGAGCTCAAACACACATCCAGGAGGTCTTTAACTTGCCTCCTGAAAGAGTTTAACGTCTTACATCTGGTTATTGTCTACAGAGAGCAGAAGCCCCGCCCCGTCTGGTGGACCACCACAGATGGTAATGAGCGGAAAGAGATAAATAATGTTCTGATCCAGTTTGAATTGTGTCATGAATCACACATTTGATGTCTGTCATCAAACTAATGAAACATCAGACTGTGAACGTCTTTATAAAGACGACAGTGTCGTCAGTGACGTCGTCTCCTGACTTAATCATCATAGATCTGCTCTTTAATATCAGCAGCTCACAGAACTGAACCAGAACCAGAACTGCAGTTGTCAATATGAGCAGATTTCTTGTGATGGTCATCTTGTTCAGGACCTTTTCTGACCCAGTCGGCTCCATGTTGGTGTTGATGAGACGATGTAGTTCACTGAGCTTCAACACAAAACTACATGTTTGACTTTAATGACAACAAACTGACACTTGATTGACCTGATTCACAAACATCATGTGTGGATCAAAACATTATTTGTCTCTCTACATTCATACCAGAATCTCAGACGAGATATATCATATATATCACCCAGCACTTCCTACTTGTGCATTAAACAACCCACCAAGTTGCATACAGGTGTACCAAAGGTTGGGAGGAAGTAGGACCTGCTGTTATTCATTAAATAATGTTGTATTGGATCAAAGTGTAGACTGAGGCCAATTCCATCATTTTAGACAGCACGACCTCACCATGTTCAATGAAACAATTAAGTTGAAACATGTACAAACTAAGGTCTGAAAACTTAAGTACTGTTTTGGCACCAATTACCAAAAATGTCCAGATGGCAGCATCCACAAATAACAACAACCCTCCCAGTGTTTTATCCCACAGAATGAGTTTCAAACATTTGATTAAACTGACACAAAATATGTGTCAACTTCATTTTCACGTGAACGTCAAGATCAACACAAAATGAAAGATACGTTGTTGATGGGTGAAACCCCGTCTTCCATTCAGGTTTGTGATGGATATGGATCCTCTATCACACAGGAAGTGATGCGTTTTATGTTTCCAGATTGTTTAAAATTCACAGAAGAAGAAGAAGTTGTGTTGGAGTGCATGTGAAGAAGTGGCGCCGCTGGTGGATGAATTAAAGTGTCCTCACTTGAACCTCCTGTCTTCACTTTGTAAGTTGAACAAAAGACAAAGAAAGAAGAAGGAAAGGAAAGAAAAGGTAGTTTCTTTCTCTGTCAGTCTCGTAGCTGGACTGTTTTTCTGCATGTGTGTGAATTTTTCCATTTCCTACCTCGTCTCCTCTGACAGTCCGGTCAGCTCGACTCCCTGCAGCGTCCACGCAAACTAAACGTTGACAACGGTGATCGAAAGACTTCTTTCTTCTTCTGTCATAAAAACTCTTAAATCTGTCTTTTTCTCTCTTCTGTCTTCTTCTTCTCTTCCTCCAACTCTTCTCTCTGTGTCTAAAACTCTGACTGGACCGCCCGTCTGTTCTGGCCAGCGTCCTGATTGGCAGAGGGCATCCAGGAAGCGAGGCCGTGATTGGCTGCTGTGGGATTCTGCTGCAGTCATCAGGAGTTTTAACACTTCCAGATGTTCGTGCTGCAGCAGGCTGGCAGAGCTCCGTGCCGGCGCTGCGTTTAAACACGCAGATGCACGACGAAGCAGAATTTCTTCATCGCTCATCATCTGTCGGGTTTGTTGTCGGCGGGAGGAGTTCACAGGTGAACGAGTCAGAGACCGGAGAATAAGTAGCTCTCGAGAAGTTGAGCACAATGAAAGCAACAGACGTCACCTGATGGATGAAATCTGAATCAGATTCTCTACAAAACTTTCAGCTCATTTCTTCTGGTAACTTTATTGATTTGGTTTCCTCTAACTGCTCCTCCACTAAACTCATTTCAGACTCTCTCCGTCAGGTAGAAAGGTTCATGTTCAAAGTTATGTAATCAGGAAACAGAAGGAAAGGAAACTGCATTCTGGTAAACTTACAGAAGAAAGAGATGTAATCAGATTACAGATACATTCAGTAAAAAAGATGCTTACTAACTTATTATAAATATGATACACAAGTACAATTTTGAGGCACTTTGCATTTTCTGTTACTTGATACTTCCACTCCACTACATTCATGTAATAACTTTAGTTACTAGTTACTTTGTAGATTACATGCTGCACAGAGCCAAAGTAGAACATTTAAAAAAAAAACAACATTTATTCTTATCGACAATCAGATTAAAAAACAAAACAGCGGTTCTGATAATCAGTGATACTTACTTATTGTAAACAGTTTGATTTTCGGTTACTTTAAGTATCAGATATTTTCACACTTTTACTCGAGTACTATTCGTATGGGGACTTTCACTTCTGTGTAAAACTGAAACTGGCAGATAGTTTAACCATCAAATAATCATTTCAAGTCTTTTTCTAGAGCAGACATGAGTATGTTGATTAATTGGGGAACTCATTTTGTAGATTAATCGATACAAAGTTGAGAAAAGCACCGACTGGTTTGTCATTTCGACTTTTCCCATTTCAGTATCTGATTTGATGATCAGTCAGGCACATAATAGAGTCTACACATACACACATGTAAATATATGTATAATTCACTTTTACTCTTACTTCTGATGCTTAAGTAAAGTTAGTGAGGAGAGCTGCAGCTAAAAGCTTCTTTCACTGCTGATCGGTCTGTAAAGTGACAGAATATCCTGAGGTAATATCTTTTCATTGCTCTACACGTCACTGGTGGGAAACACTCGTTAATCAAAGCTGGTACGTTCACATGAGACGCTTTATTATCCGTCACAATCAAAGACGAGTCTGTGTGGGACAGAAAGTGGGTCACTTTGTGGTGGCCGTGGGCGTGAGAGGCGGTCTGGAAACATTTGAATCTCTAATGAAATCTATCAGGGGATGACGCTCACCTACGACTCCGTCACAAAGTCAAACATCTTCCTTCTTTTGTCCGGACTGAATCTTCACTCTTGTTCTCTTTCGTTTATCTTTCTGCTGCAGAACGTTCAGAATAAGCCGCATTTCCCAAAGCTAAAGGAGAGGCTGAAGACAAAAACCCCCTGTGTGGAAACAACAAACCTCACATGCCAGAAAAATTAATCACAGATTGTCTTTAAATCCTCAGAGACCTGAAGCACAGAGCTGGAATGCTGCACACAAACACAGTTACTCTCCAGAGTTAACGTTGTCTTGTTTGCATCCAAAAGATTTACAATCATCTTCATTAAACCTGCTGCATGTTTTACTAACTATCTGTGCAGATCTCGTGACTCTTTTCTCAAGTTAAAACAATGATTATCATCTGAAAAGCACATTTCTGCAGCGCACTCGATGAGAACTCTGTGACCTCACGATCACATGCTTGAGTTTCATTACACAACAGCTGACTGAGACTCTGAGCGGCACACACTCTCAGATCTGTGTGTTTTTCACCATGTTTAAATCCCTTTCTGACTTGTAAAAGTTGATGACTCAGCAGCACTGACAGGTGGATTTCTACGTTTTCAGCCTCAGTGAAAACATCTCTGGGGGAGAATTACTGCATATGTGAAAGAAAGTAGTATAAAGTCTTTTGTGGCTCCAGAGAAAGCTGGATCTGATAAATAGCCCCCCCCAGTGTGAAGTCACTCAGTGGCAACGCTGCATTGTGGGTAATGTAGGCGCCAGGTTTTGAAAAGGAAGAAGAAGAATGTGTGGAATAAAAAAAGGGGATATCTGGTTCTGCTGTCGCCTCAATACTGTATCTGTTGTCCCTGTAGGCTGTGTTCGGTCCGAAATCGCTGTCCAGCTGTGTTCAGTCTCAAGCTGCTGAACCGGACTGACCCGATCGTGGTGACCCCCCAACATAATCCTACATCCTGGTCCAGGCAAACTCCAGTGTGACTAGCTGCACAGCTAACTGAGCCATGAGCAGCAGTTGTCGTTTACCTTGAACTTAAACTGCTTCCTGCTTAACGACACATTTAAAATTGTGGATTGCTTTTCAAAACCTCCCGCCTACATTTCCCACGATGCAACTTCTTAGCCACCGAGTGACATCACTGTAGGCAAATTATCTGATTACATCTTTACTCCGGAGGCACAGAAGTACTTCATACTAATTTTTCCACACATGCAGCAGAAAAACTGGTGGAGCTGCCCTTTAAAAGTACAGTCAGGAAGTTTAAGTTTGTACTATTATCATTATTATCCTCCTACTGCTGTGGTGTAACTGTAATATACTTCCCTGTCAGATCACCTGTCACCAGGATTCAAACTTCCTGTTTCTTCACCTGGAAATTAAAAACGCATCACTTCCTTTTTGTAAAAATGCAAAAAAAATGTGCAACCAAATGCAACATTTGATCTGATACTCGGGGAGGTTTTCTTCCAGTTAAAGGACTCTGCTGAGCGATTCTGTGTCAGAGTATCACGTCAAACATTTCCCAGAGAGATACCGAGCCCTGGCCCGAGGGTTGAGGCGTTGTATCATAACAGCGAGAGGGCAGCACCATCACACTCGGCTGTACTTACGCCTACATGTGTAAACTTTGACCCAAATGCTGCCTGACGCGTCTGCATGTTGATACAGGAATTTATGGCTTTGGGTGCAAGCAGGTCCCGCCCACAGTCCCACAGCCCACCATGTGAATCTGTTATCTGCTGTTTAACAGCACGTCTGTGTTGTTGTGCTGTTGTTGTGTGTGCAAAGTGAGCAACAAGATAAACTCCCTATTTTATATTCAACTCTTCAAGACTCAAGCTGCAACTCTCTGTTATCATCTGTCACAATTCCACTGTTGAATACTTTCTTAATTAATCAATACGTACTGATATTATCAGCCAGTATTGGGCCTGTCACAGATAAATCTCTGTCAGCCGATATTGAACCTTGTTGGTTTTAAAGAACACCGAGCAGAAGATGATGCTTGGGGTGATTGATCATTTCCGATGATAAAGTTTATTATTAAACTGTAAAATATCCTGCCTCCATTACAAACACACCGTTATCACAAGTGTTTGATCCAGTATCCATCAGGTTGTACTTAAAATGTCAAATAATGCCCATAGATGATGATTTAAACTGCCAAAAACATGAAAATATTTAGCTTTATTTCATGGTGGTGGAGCAGCGAGGACTAATCGATCATTAAAATGATTGACAACTATTTTCATAATCAATTTTTTGCCCAAATTCTCTGATTTCTGCTTCTCAAATGTGAATATTCTTGTTTTCTTTTCTCGTCTGCGACAGTAAACTGATTATCTAAAGGGTTTTGGACATTTTTCACCATTTTATGAACCAAACAACTTACCAATTAATCAAGACACAACTTCAATGCAATCTTAATTTTCTTGATTAGCTGACGAGTTCTTTGGTCCATATAATGTCGGAAAATAGTGAAAAATGCCCAAAACCCTAAATATATTCAGTTTACTGTGACGGAGGAGGAAAGACACCAGAAGATAAAAAATGTTTGGGCTTTTTTTGCTTAAAAAACAACTTCTTCAATTAATCTTAAAACATAGAAATTCATGTTTATGTTTTGCCTGTTACCCCAAATACATTAAAATGTCCAATTAATTTGTACTTGGTTGGTTGATATACAGTTAATCAATGGATTAACTGACTCTCCTTTTAATCTCAACACTTCACCAAACTCCACTTTGAATTTCCCCATTTTAAGAACTTAAATGCAACTTAATTGGCTTTTTTTTTAAGAATTACTTGAGCGATTCATCCGAAGTCAAATTAATTCATGCTTGTGTGTATTTTTTTTGCCTGTATTCAATAAAATAAGTTAAAAAGTAGTCAGAATAGCTAGTAATGGATCAGTTAGTTAGTTATTCTGTTTATCAATGGACTCACTGGCTGTCCATTTAATCTCAACACTTCACCAAACTCCACTTGGAATTTCCCCATTTTAAGAAGTTAGATGCAACTTTAATTTCCTTGATTGTTTTTTTATTACTTGAGCGATTCATCCAAAGTCAAAATAATTCATGTTTGTGTGTATTTGTTTTGCCTGTATTAAATAAATTAAATTAAAAAGTAGTCAGAATAGTTAGTAACTGGCTGGTAGTCCATCGACAGTCAATGGACTAACTGGCGCAACACTTCACCAAACTCCATTTGGAATTTCCCCATTTTAAGAATCCAAACACAGGCGGGTGGTTCCTGAACATGTTCATACTCTACATGTTGCTCTCGGCTTTGTGACAGCGTCATACTTCACATGTGAACTCTGTAATTTGCTGCTGTTTGTAGTCCAACCCGGCACAGTGTGTATGTGTGAACACAGTCAGGATACTGAGCGTCAGAAACTACAACAATACTGCGTTTCTACAACTGTGGCGACGTGCTGCAGGTGTTTCCGATCGTTAGAAGCGTATCGATCTAGTTTCAGTCGAGGGTTTGTGTTTCTTCCACAGCCAGCTGACTTGTGACATCTTATTTCCCGCACAGGGATCAATACTCTGACCCGGTATCAGGTGTAAACACGTTGAAACGGGCGACATGTTCGGTGTTTTTACCTCCGGAGCTGTTGGGCTGCCGTCGAACCACTTGTTCCCGAGTGTCCCTCATCGTGTTTTCCTCCTCCTCTTCTGACCGACCTGCTTCGGCCATTTCTCCGGTCCTCCTCTCCGCCAGCACCCTCACTTCTCCCGTCTGTCTGTCTGTCTGTTCGGGGGGGGAATGGAGCTGGGTCACGGCCGAGACGGCACCGACATTACTCCTCCTTCCGAGTTGTCGTCGCTTAACATCCAAACACAGCAACTCCGGACGAGTTCACCGAAACACCGTCAACTTCGCAGCCCGGAGCGAGCTCCAGAGCTGGGCCAACACTTCGGCTCGGCTCGGCTCGGCTCGGGGTTTGTCCGAACTGTTACCAAGTTGCTGGGACAACAACAGCCTCTGTTCTGGTTTCGGTTAAACACTTTCTCCTGTTCTCCTCCGGGCCGCGAGACCAACGTACACTGCCGCACGCGCTCCGGCTGCGTGACGTCACCAACTGAAGAAAGAAAAAAAAACGGGATGAAAATAAATAAATAAAAAAATAAATATGGTTAAAAATATTATAAAATAAATGACAATAATACTTTTAAAAATTATATATTTAAAAAATATGATAAAATAAATGATAATGTAAAATATGTGGATAAAATATACAATATAATAAATAATAATAATAATAATTAAAACAAATATTTGGTTAAAAAATACAATAAAATAAATCATAAGAATAACAATGTTTTTTATATATGGCTATAAAGATACAATATAAAAATACACTACTACAAAAATAAATGCAAATATATAAAAATATGAACAATATCAAAAAGACAGAATTATGGATGATAAGATACAATATAATTCTGATACTAT
>OMLP01019037.1:0-11019 GCA_900302685.1 Spondyliosoma cantharus
CATGACGTCTTGTCCTACCCCGGCTCGGCCGACCTCACCGCCGACGTGGACTTCGGCTACCTGCGGAGGATGGCTGGAAGCGACGTGGCCTGTCTGGGCCCCGTCACTCAGAGGACGTTCCTGAAAAACATGGGCATCGACTCCAGAATGCAGGTGAGGCTGACGGTCTGACAGGTTCTCCGGAGAAAGCTCAGCGTCACAGGAAGTGTAATAGTGACTATGATCAACGTAAATTAATTTGAGTGTAGAAACGGGCCAAAAAATCCCGGTCAGTTGAAAGACTGTAGCTCTCAAATGTGCCGGTCGCTCTAACAATAATAAACTAAAGTCAAGTGAGCAGAAACTGACCGAGGCGGGACAGTAAAGGGAGCGTTTAACTCACCTGGTTCTCCCGCAGGTTCTGCTCAGGAACTGCAGCGACCCGTCCACCAGGAAGCAGCTGATCAGCAGCTACGACATGCTGACCAACCCCAGCAAGATGGGCGAGCGCTTCCACTTTTTCAGCCTGCTGCACCACAGCCGGCTGGCCAAACCCAAGAAACTAGAGGGGCTGACGCTGGAGAAGAGGAGCCCGGCGCCGCTGCCTGTGGCTGGATTTACCAAGCTCAAGTTCTCCTGATGGGCTGAAACCAACTCGAAAACCTCATTTATCAATTCAGAAAAAGACTGGAAATGTATCTGAACTCTTGACAAATATTATGGGATTATCTCTGAAGGTCGTCTTCATGAGAAGTTGAGCAAGAGATAATAAGAAATGTGCTATACTGTACGAGGTTTTTCGAGTGCAATAAAAAGTCAGTTTCTCTTCAAGTCAACTGCAAATTAATTTTGAACAAAAATGTTGTGCCGAAAAAAGTGAAAAAGCCATCTTTATCTCCCAAATTACAACAGAATTCTACATAATGAAGCTGTCGGTCATGAGACGCTGAGCCACGGGAGAAACCTGCGACACCACTAAAGGTCAGAGGTCGTCCCCATCAGGACGATCTCTCCCCCGTCGGCCTCGTCCACATCTTGAAGCAGTTAGCTGAGCTCACAGTTGTGCAGCAGCCATTCACAGCGAGCTGACCGATACTCCGGTAGCAATTAAAAGATTCAGTTACACATGGGGGGGGGGGGTCACCGCTGCCAAAACAAGCGTCTGTCCTCCAGAAGAGCGGTGCAGAGAGGCGATCGTGTTCAGGATTGGTAATTAAATGATCGTTTCCAAACATCCTGCTGCCGATGGTTATCAGCTCTCCCTCTGATTCAGGAGGGTCCGTTGTTTTTTTTGTTTTTTTTACAGGTTTAATGAGTCTGACACGAACGTTTGGAACAAAGGAGGATTTTATTGAACTCCTCCAAAAGATGTTTAGAAGGTTTCTCACCTTGAAGCTGCCACCAGAATTTTACAGCCCTTCTCCATCACATTCATGTTTATGTCCATTTTTTTTTTTCCTTTTAAACCTGACTATAGCGTGGGGTTGGACACAATTTCAGCAACATTTTATTTCGTTTCTTATCAGTTTCTTACTTAGAAATAAATCCCGGTGTAGCCAAATGAAATCCATGTGTCTGCTGTATATTAAACATAGTGAATTATTAACTACTCACCAAAACATTCTGCAGGATAAACAAGGAACCTGAAACGAAACTAGCGTATAAAGATTTGAAGGAGGTTTTCAGACTTCAAAGCAAACAAGTTGCAAAAATAAGATAACACTTGATTTATCCTGAGCAGGGCTCCGTGATAAATTTTTCACCACCGCCTCAAAAAACTATTTTAATTGTCCCAAAATCAGAATGTTGTTGGTTTACTTTGTCGTCATCAACTTTAGATGTCAGTTAAAAGCGTTAACCTGTGGACCTTTACCTCCAAACTGTATTCCGTAGTTAAATACTTTTTAATTATTTAATTTAATTTTTCAAATGTCTCTCTTCGAGTTGCTTGAGACGAGGGGCTCAGCTGTAGTCAGGGCTCACATCAGTTGGCATTTGTTAAAAAAAATATAAAAATCCCTTTTATGTCACAGGTGGAGATGCCCGTTTAGCGGTTTGCTAAATAAACAGCAGCTGTCTTTTGTCATGAAGCCTCTAAATTCCAAATATACCCACAAAAATGCTAAAGGTTCTTTTAGAACGTGGCGGATGAATTCAGGAGGCTCGCGGGCTGAGGAGTGAAGCGGCTCTGTGGTCTGGTGGTACGCAGCAGCAGCAGCAGCAGCAGGGTGAGCAGACTGGCTGGGGTGGGTGATGTCCTTTAGTGTCCTCCGCTCTGTGCAGACATCTCACTTCACTGATGTGCATTTCTAATGACTAATCGATTTAATATTAAAACCACAAACTCCTCTGTCGTTTCATCAGCTCCTGAAGAAGTTCAGACTGAAAAGTTAGTCCTGGTTAAGTCAAATGCTTCACCATATCTTTTTGGTTTTCCTCCCACCACACTTCTCTTGAATGATTAGAGGGGAGTTAAAGCAAGGATCCATATGTGGAAGTACACAAATGATGCTGCTGCTGCTGGTTGTGATGTCAATGACAGTGAGTTTCTTTCTACTGCTGCATCTGTAAGTTGCTCTGAATAAGACGGCCAGAATGTAAAATGAGATTTTCCCAAAGTAAACCATACGGCTTTAATAGTTTTCCATCCAAGTCACTAACATGACACGACATTTCTTGCAAAAATACAAAACGCGTGAAATAAATTCTCAGGATCAGCGTCACTCGTCAGTCCAGTCTTTTTCTCAGGCAGTTTCCACAGAAAGACGAAGAGACAATAGCAGCTCGATTCTCAACTCGTCTTCATGCAAAGTTTTAGAAGAATTCGCTCTTGAAATAACTCAGTAATTTGTTTGTCTGCAAAAATATTACGTGCAGCAGCCTGATGTCTGCTATATAAAAAGAGTTTTGAGTCCTGAGTTTTAAGACATCATTTTATCTGGCTTTTTATGTGGTAATATGAGAAAGATTAACATATGATTAATTAGTCTGAATATGATGGTGATTTTCTGACTTTTCCTTCTAAAAAATGACCTGACAAACAGTCTGAACACTGTACAGAAGATAAACCTGCAGCTCTGTTCCTTCAACTCAAATCTCATCAAGCAATTTAGAAGTTTACTTTTGCAGATGAACAAACAAAAAATTATTATCAGTGAAATTCTCCTGAAGAGTTTCCCCAATAGTGCAAAAACATCCCAACAATTAACAATGAAAAAAAATTAACATCATAATCAAACATAATCACGACATGTTCGTTTCTTCTGGGTTCCAGTTAGCGTCACACAGGACGACTTGAACAAAATATCACATCTCAACAGCTTTATAAGATCTAAAATGCAACAACGACTTCATAAAAATATTCTGTTTGGGTGAAAAAGTTTATAAAGTTTTTTTTAAATTTTTTTATTTAGCCCTTCTGCGACTTGACTGGCAGTGCAGACGTTTATTTCATGTTGAATCCTGGGAAAAAAAAAAGTCTCTAGAGATTTTGGCTCACAGGTTGTTTTTTAAAAAATGTGAAAAATGTAAAATTCTCTGGACCTGAATTATCCTCACAGCTGTCTGAACACCACGTCCTGATGATCCACGGACATGTTATCCCATGCCATCTTGGGGAAAGCGCCCCGTCTCCACAGCGACAGTCTCCACGGACTCCAGATCATCGCGCTGACCAACTTCTCAATTCCGCTGCCTCCTCGTAGGAGGTGTTTACCCTCCTCGGCCTCTAGGGGTCCTCCTCCATGTCGTCCAGGTTGGGAGACATGATGAAGTGTTTGGGGTAGTGCAGGCCTCTCTCGTCGGCGTGCTCCTCCCAGCGGGCGTCGTCGCTCTCGTGGGTGATGTAGCGCTCTCCTCGCCGCGTCTCAAACTCCCTGAGGTCCAGCCAGGTCTGGTAGTCCTGAAAGACGAAGAGAACAACAAGAGTCAGCTTAAATCCTCAAACCTAAGGCCACTGAAAAACACATTTCCTCAGTCATCTTCTTCCAGCGATCCACTCCAACGGCTTTTGGTTATTTCCCAACAGATTTGTAGTTCTTAAAAATAAAACTTTTAATATGCCTTTCCACATGAATGCGGGTCCAAAACTGGCACTCGCCAAGCACCAGATGCGGGTAGAACTTCAGCGACACTGTTGGGTAAATGTACCAAAACAGTCATATGATTAAAAACTATGCTTAAAGTCTACCATTTTTTGCCGTTACTGACAGACATGCTTATGTCTTCTCTGCTGTCTGTTTCACACACAGCTCAAATGCCCCTGAATGCACCTTGTAAACTCAGAAATGTAGAGTATTCTCGGATGGCTGTGAAGGTTGTTTAAAATGGGAACAGTTCCTTCTTTCAAATGTTCTGTCATTACTTGTTTTGTAACAATTCGACGCTAAAACACTGAAACTGACACAAAAAAGCTTCCACGTGTCTAATTAAGTTACCTTCCAACACTGAATATTATTTTTAAATATCATAAAATGAATTATTTTAATACAATTCAGACACATTCACACTGTAAAAGAAAGCATCAGCTGGTCCCTTTACTACTGAATGTTTTCCAGCAGCACTGGCCTGAGTTCCTTTGTGATTTGTGATAGCTATATTAAAAGAGAAAGTTGACTCGATTGGAGAATAGTAGGAATGCCCTCATTTTACACATTTCCTCTCCTGTTGCAGTGTTTCTAAAGGTCTGTCAGAGTAGAAATCAGTCAGATTACCTGCAGCCAGGGGTGACTCAGTGATTTGTCCACACTGTAGCGCTTCCTCATCTTCACCTGCAGCAGGTTATTAATGAGGTCTGTGGCTAAGAGGAACAACAAACACTCAGTGTTAAAACACACACACAGGACACCTGCTCTGAATCATTCAGCCAGCACACTCGTCTCTCATTTAGGTTTCATGAACCTTAAAGTCTTGAAATAAATGTAATGCCATATTGCACTCAAACAATAACATTAATCCAGTCAGGTTTCAGTTTCATTATCAAAGGAGTGTACAGCTTCAACAATTAGATATTAGAAAAGTATCCAATTTTTTGATAATGAATTATTTTCTAGTAACATTTGCTGCTTTGTCATTTCTGGCAGTAAATGAAGTGTTTTGGGCTGCTGGTTTGACCGAAGAGGCAATTTGAAGATGTCACTTTGCGTCTTTGGGAAATTGTATTGACTATTTTTCTAATTTATTTTTCGTTTTATAGACAAAACAATTAATAAAATAATCATGAAATGATCAGCAGATGAATCAATGATGAAAAAGAAGTGATAGTTGCAGCCTAAGTGAGAGAGATGTACAGTGCCAATAAAAAGCATTGACCCCTTTAATTGTTTTCCTGTTTTATTGCTTTTATAAATTGAATAATTTATAAAAGCAATAAAGAATGTACAAAAATAAATCTTTAATGTCAAAGTGAAAATGGATTCCTGCAAAGTAATATAAATTAATAAAAAATATGTAATGTAAAATAGGTGCTGAGAGCCTGAAGCATCCCTTACCCTCCTCTGAGATCTCCTTCCAGGGGTTGGGTGGGTACATGAAGGCGGCGTTCTGGATCTGGTCGTTGATGTCCTCGTCTTCATTGAAGGGAAACGTCCCGCTCAAACTCACATAGATGATGACGCCGACTGACCACATGTCCAGAGATCGGTTGTAGCCTTTGCTGCGGAGCACCTCTGGAGCCAGATATGCTGGCGTGCCGACGACTGAGCGACGGAACGACTTCTCGCCGATGATACGAGCGAAGCCAAAGTCGCAGAGTTTCACCTGGAGGACGAGAGAGGTTGAACGTTAAAGTCCCATCAGACATTTAAAGCTGCGGAAAGAACAGAGCGATTCATGAATTATTCTCACCTGAGGGAAGGGTTCTGCTGAGGCCAGGAGGACGTTCTCGGGCTTCAGATCACAGTGGACAATGTTCTTGAAGTGAAGATGTCTGAGGGCCACCAGGATCTACAGACACAACATGTACACACTGAATTTAAGCAACATTATGAAACATTTTTACCTCAAAACCTTGACAGCTCACTGTTGATGAGTCGAGCTCTTTCAGATTAGAGATACTATTAACCAGTTAATCTGTTCCTGGTCTCGCTGACCTGCGTGACCAGGAACTTGGTGAGGCGTTCGGGCAGTCGGCTCCTCTCGCTCGATAAAATCATCTCCAACATGTCGCCGTGGAGCTTCTCCATGACGACGAACACCTGCTCGGGCGTCTCGAACATGCACTCCAGGTTTACGATGCCTGGGTGATGGAGATTCTGTCAGACACAAGACAAGAGCAATGACAACATGTTCAACATTGAAATGTAGTTGTAGTTGTACTACATTTTTCTTTCAATATTCTATTTAATTAACAAATCAAGAAAACAAAACACTGCACTACAACATGTAACATGAGAAGCAAAAGATGGACACGAGTTAGATTAGATCATATCTTAAAACATCACTTTATTCAACATCGTGCGACGCTGCTAACAGTGGCTGTGTCGCACCTGGAGGATGGCGACCTCGTTCCTCAGCTGGCTCTCCTGTTTGGTGGGAAACCTCATTTTGTCGATGATTTTGATGGCCACGTCCCTGCCCGTCTTTCTGTGTTTACCTGCAGAAGACGAGTGGAAGGGAGAAGATTTTTAACCCTCTGCTGACAGAGAGTGACGTGGAATCAGCAAGAAAAAGGTCAAACGTGATGATTAACAACAAATGTAGCACTCTATATTTTTGTGCATCTTCAGACGGACGTGCGATTGTGTCTCAAATAAAACGCTTTGAGGCCGTTTCTGGCAGATTTAGGAGGGTGATACGGTCAAACCCATTTTCAATAGGTTTTGAACTGTAAGTGCAACGAGTGCAGATTAGTTATATTTTGCTGACTCACCTCCGTAGACGATCCCAAACTGTCCAGAGCCGAGGACCTCGTCAGCAAAGATCTGATACACTGAACTGATATCCTGAACAACAGAGATCTAATTAATCATCAAATAATCAAATTTAACTATCAAACAACGACTTCTACTAATAATATGGACAAATAGTATCTGTACCCAGATACATCAAGCTCAGCTACACTTACTGACATAGCATACTAACATGCTGTACACATGTTAACAAGCTAATGAGCTTAGGCAAGGCAAGTTTATTTGTATAGCACAATTCAGACTCAGAGCAACTCAAAGTGCTTTACAGGAGCATACAAATGACATTAAAAGACATTAAAAAAGTGAATTTAAAGGATATTAAAAATTGCATTAAAAGACATTAAGAAGCAAACATTAAAAAAAGTAGGCTAAAATAGAAAAGGTTTAAAGGAGACAAGACTGTAGAATATAAGTCACAATGCAGTTCAAAGAATGTAAATTGCTTCAGTTAAAAGCAGTGGCAAACAGAAATGTCTTCAGCCTTGATTTAAAAGAGGTGAGAGTCGGAGCAGACCAGCAGTTTTCGGGAAGTTTGTTCCAGATATGCGGCGCATATTAACTGAATGCTGCTTCTCCGTGTTTAGTTCTGACTCTAGGGACTGAAAGCAGAGCGGTACCTGACGATCTCAGAGGTCTGGACGCTTCATAACGTGGCAGCAGATCAGAAATGTATTTTGGCCCGAAACCATTCAGGGCTTTATAAACTAACAGCAGGATTTTGAAATCTATTCTTTGATAGACAGGAAGCCGGTGTAAAGATCTGAGAACTGGAGCGATGTGAACTAACTTCTTGTTAGGACTCGAGCAGCAGCTATAAAGACACCGTTACAGTAGTCGAGTCTGCTGAAGATAAATGCGTAAGATAAAAGTTTCTCCAAATCCTGTTGAGACATAAGTCCTCTTAACCTGGATATATTCTTAAGGTGATAGTAGGCTGACTTTGTAATTGTCTTAGTGTGGCTGCTGAAATTCAGGTCAGAGTCCATGATTACACCGAGGTTGGTCTGTAGTTTCCAACATTACAGATTGAAGCAGAGCAGAGACTTCTAGTCGTTCTTCCTTGGATCCAAAAGCAATTATTTCAGTCTTATCTTTGTTTAGCTGAAGAAAACTCTGACACATCCAATCATTAATTTGTTCTGGGTTTTGGGCCGATTTGCATAGAGAGAACTTGCTTTCTAGTTTTACATTTGTACTTTTACTGAAGTACAAGTTCAAAGGCTGGACTCTAATTTGTAAGATTATTTCTATAGTGTGGTGTTGTTACTGAAACATACTGACAAACAAACATCCAGCTGTTTTTGTTTTAGTCGATTCATTTGTTTTAACTGCTTATTTTATTCTGAAGGTTTTACTTTTACTATTTACTACTACTATTTGTTTTGTTATTATTCTACTTTTGTTCAACATTTGTATCTTTTCTACGGCTTCTTATTTGGGTTTATTTACCATGGATCTTTTGCCTATTTTTTGTAATCAATTTTATTAGTATTTAGAAGAAAGAGACAAGGACGAAGTTATCGTATCAATTAAGCAGCTAGACAGGATACAAGGGTTCTGTATACTCATATTCCATTGCAAAAAAAAAAAAAGACTTAATTGTTATTCTGCCCTTGGATAACACAAATTAAATAATAAACAAGAGTAAACAAGAAGAAAGGGAGCTTCTGGACATTTTTTTACTCGGATATAATTCTGAGGAGGTCTCTACCTCTACCAGGATTGCAATAAAGGTTGAATTCCTTTTGACTCCAGAAGTGTCAAATCTCACATTCAGACTCTGTAGTTAACTCAAACCTTTGTCATCTTTCCCTCCACTTTTTAAAATTCAAAACAGAAGATGTTGGTTATGACATCTGTAACATAAGAAGATGATACGAGTGCGGACTTACCACATTCTCTTGTATCTGGGAGTTGGACACTGATATGCTGATTGATAATTCCTCTGAGGAGACACAAGACAACAAACACATTATATAAATGTTCAAGCCACACATACTGTAAGACACGCACACACGTAAACCCCCTCACTTACAGCAGAGACGTGTGAAGTTTTATTTTTCTAACCTTCAAATCATTAAAATCTCATTTCCTCTGTTTCCTTGTTTGTTAAGGAATGAAGTGACAGAGGAGATTTCCAGCTGAGATCAAACCAACACGTTTGTTTGTTCAACACATGATGAAAGAACTCGGAGGATGTTTCCATCTCCGAATCATTTTCCAGATTTCACTAAATTAAAACCTGTTTCCCATTTCCTCTCACAAACTGCTGCTAATGTTAATCCAGCCTGACATTAAAAAGCCGAGGGCGCGTTCTGTGTGCGAGTGAATTTCCACTGATGAGCTGATATTGATTTCAGATCGCAGGTCAGGGTTTGATCGGGTCATCCCCTCTGCGATCGATAGCAGCAGTCTGCTGCTGAGGAAGGTAGCCTGTTGATATTCAGGTCATCCGTTAGATCATCATTCAGAGAGTTTATGTAACTTTATCGACAGAACTGTGGGAAGTCCTGATCTGTAGTTAAAACCCTTAAACAGCAGTGCCTTTATTGATCTAAATGGAAAAGGCTTTTATTTTGAAACAAGACATTACTTCCCTATTTGATATATATGATGGCATTTTGGTAAAAATCTGAAATGAAAATGCAACACTTCCTCCAACTATTTTCACATTAAAAGGCTTTTATTTTGAAAGACAGTGTTGAGTGTATTTTACAGGAGCCACAGGAACTTATTGTTTTTCTCTCACAGAGTTAGATGAGAAGGCTAAAGCCACATTCACACTGCCTTTTCAAGGTGGGAATCATGCGCCAGCCTAGTTTTATCCAGACTCCAAAAATCTACTTACCAGCACCTCGACACCCATAAATTGACATATTTGTTTATTTAATCAGTGCTAAAAAAAATAAATTAAAATAAAAAATAAATTTGATCGGCCCAAGCGCTTGCTGCCGAAGCTAAATTACATATTAATGAATAATTACGTTTTTACACAACTAAATAAATGATCACAAGATGAAAAAACAACATTTTAAACATACACACTCCTGCTTGTTTCTCTTTATGTTGGTGACAATAGTCAACATATTTCTCCCCACATACATAGGGCACTTTCTAATTGGGGAGAAGGATAAACCCATGAAATACATTATTCATTTGCAAAGACAATTTATCTGAACCCTTAGTGTTTTTGGGTCATTTTTGGTCATTTCTGAGTAATTAAACTGTCACTTTAATTTTTAACAACATTTTCTTGGAAGAGGAGACAAGTGCTAGTGTTCATTGTTAGTCAAGTCATTATGAAGGTTTTAGTACCAACACAGACAAAACACACAATATATTGTTGGCTTTGTGAAATAAAAACATACTTTTGAAAAAGGATCTTTTGAAAAACTACTCAAATAAAATACAAATCAGCTATTGCTAAATACTATTGGTTACTTTTTTCCACAGTCATATTACATGATTTTAATTTTAAATATTGAATAACAGACTGAAAAGAGATTACCAGATGAATAAATCAGAACATGCTGACTGTGAACGCAGCATTGCATGCCTGCAGACCATTGTAAGTGGAGTTTATATAACTTTATTTATACACTACTGTATCTGTATTAGAGCTTCAGTGTGTTGTTTTCCTGTAAAGTGCATGTTTTTTCATTTCCTGCCATACTCTTGATTTTATGTTACTCTGTTGTGAATTATTACAGTGTCATGGGTCCACTGTGAGACTGTTTGTCAGGGGGATGATAAAAAAACAAAAAGCCTCGTTACATCATCTCTCCATTAACTTATTGATGTGCGTCGCCGTAATTTCATTGCAAAACAAAACGTCTATTTTTGGAAAGAACTTGAAGCTCAACATTAATTACTCAACAGGTAGAAAACACGGATGACTGCTTCCTCACAACTGTTTTATAATAATGAAGATATTCCATCAAAGTTAATGGTGATTTATTTTTATTTTGTTTTAATTCCATGAGCTCCATTTAGGCATTTAGTGGCGGAGATCTAATTTGGGGATTAAAGTTAAAACTCTTATTTTCAGACAAAAAGACACTTTAACCTGAGATGAATCAGAGCGGAAAATCCTCTGAAATCCCTTCAATCATGTTGAAATGTCAGCAGGCGG
>OMLP01019039.1:11137-21573 GCA_900302685.1 Spondyliosoma cantharus
ATATAAACAAACTTTTGTTGTCTTGACTGAATAGACAAACTGACCTTAAAGGACAACACAAATTCATACTGTTTTACTTTGTTTGTAGCGGACTCTGCCACCTTTCTAGCTTCAAACAGTGTTCTGGGGACCTTATTTTCCTCTGAGAACAGCTTGTTTATTCTGTATTATTACAGAGTTTTACTTCCCTCCCCAAAACTACATAGTGTCCCTTTAATGCTCATATTGTGGCGTCTGAAGTGCAGCTCTTTTGAAGAAATAAAAGACGTCACACACACACACACACACACACACACCCTCTGTTACATGTTAGATGCTCAACGGCCGAGCCCTCGGGTGGAGAAGATCACTGAATACAAAAGCCAACAACAAAGTGCCTGTGAAGCCCCACCCTTATCCTGGAGCCTTCCCAACTTTCATCTGCAGACGTACGCAAAGCTAGTAAGAATGATGGATGGACAGAGAGGCAAAAATCAGTCTGATCTCTCCATCCACATCTTCCTCTTCCTCTTCCTCTCCCACCCTCCACCCCCTCGCGTCCCACCACCGTCACGCAGGTGCATCGATCTTTTGTTTCCCCTCCAGGACAACCCGTCTACTCCCAGACTCGCCCCACAGTTTTATAGAGACATCACTGAGAGGATGAACGTGCTGAAGGTCTGAGAGGAGAGATGTTCGAACAGCCTCGACGGCCTTGAAACACTTAAGCAGTGTCAAACCTGCATACTGCCCCGAGTTCTACATGGGAGTCATTTACATGGGAGGAAGAGTTCGCTCTGTTAACTGATAACTGATGAACATGTGTAGTGATATGAGCCCACAGATATTTTCATACAAACAAAAGTGTATGCGAGGCTTCCTCGACCGCTTGAAACCAGCTGCACAGAACTATTTCCAACGTGTCTTTCATCTCGGCAATAAAAACCAAGATGCCTTTCCAGGGAGCAAGTCCGCACAGGAGTCGCTTTTTCAGTTTTTTTTTTAAACTGTTATTTACCTTCTCCGGGTGCTTTATTGTAGCGGCAGAATCAGGCGAGCGGGAATCTAAAGAGCACAGAGGGAATTAAACTGGATGACAATCATGTCATCACACAAGCCGCAGACCATTTGGGAAATGCCTTCTTTTCTAATCCACAGCTCTGCAGTGAAAAGTGGGATCTGGTGGTTGACTCCTAAGTGATATTGGGTGTGTTGTGGAAGGGTGGAGGCGCAGGGGAGAGAGAGAGTGAGGGAGGGCCTGTGTGTGCCTCTCTGTGTTTGTGTCTTCCTCGCAGAAGAAGAAAATGGAGTGATAAAGAGGTTAAAAACGAGACAACTGTGATGGGCTCGGGATACAGTTTCATGCCTCCCAGCTCACTTCGGGGGATTCACTCAGACGTGTGGCTGCAAATCTGACGGAGCCGTGGAGGTGAACCATCTTGAGCTGCAGCATGTGTCTGTTTATGTGAAGTGTGTGGATGTGCGTGCAGAGGCTCCATGCCTCCAGGGTCTCTTGCATGCATCCATGTGCCTGTGGACGACTATTGTTCCAGTCTGCGTGCACATGTACCACTTGTGGTACCCGATCCCAGACTGTTACTTACTGAAATGCTTGTGGGCTGCTCTGTGTGGCTTTCCTTCATTGAAAGGCCTCGTTGACTTAAACGTTGATTGCCATGACGTCAGCTCCAAACCGCAGCACTGCCTTTTATGTGTCTCTGTCACCATCTATTTCCGCCAAGTGTGTGAAAAAATACTTTATTTCCATCTTCGCGATTCACTGACATGGACGGTCAGATCGAAACACTGCGCTACTGTTACTGGGCCAGAACCGCCACCCAGATGGATGCGCTCGTTAATTTTCAAGCTCACCCAGCCAATCAAAAACAATCGGGTGGGACGAAGACACATGTGAAACGAGCCGCTGGGTGACAGTCTCATTATTTAACCAGTGGCCATGTGCTCATTTATGTAAACAACTCAAACCTGGGCGATCTCTGTAAATAAAAACACAAACAGTCATCAGATGGGTGTTAACTGAGCGTAATTACTGGTGTAAAAACCGCAGCAGTTTGTCTCTCCGCGCTCTGGAGTTTCCCATGTTTTTCGAAATTCCAACCTGTCACAGCGACTGTGAGAAAAAGAGAGCTGTCATCCCAAAAGGGGGAGAAAAAACTGCCCTGTCCATTGCTTCACTGTTGAGTCAGGTCTGCTAAAATAGTATCACCTGTCCTGTGAAGGCCAGAGGGGCAGTGTGTGTGTGTGTGTGTGTGTGTGTGTGTGTGTGTGCCAGAAACAGGAGATGTGCTTCTACCCTGTGGGGCCTGTCTGCATTTCACAGGAATGCAAAATCATGTGCGACGCAAACAAGCAGCGAAGGTGCTGATGGTTGTTTTGGCCAAAGGGGACAGGAGTGTACCAAATATGTGACCTCCCAGGAAAAAAACAGGCCGGTGGGAGATAAATTAACTTTAAATATTGGATGTTTCACAGTTTGAACCATTTAAGTTTAGGTTTAGATGTTTGAACATTGGACTCTGTGTTTATAACATTGATGCTTGCTTTCCCAGATTTCAAACTTTTAATGTGAAGATGCCGACTACATTATCATTACCGTCATATCGCTGGTGTTTACATTCACCCGGCTCTAACTTCCATGGAAACATGCGATGATGCGTCACGAGAGTGAGTAAGGAAGTCATCAACAGAACTGAAAGAAATAAGCTTAATAAGAAATGAGTTATGATGTCATGGTAAAGACGTTTATGCATTGTGTTGCAGAGATGTCTACTGAAGTTAGCATGTTAACCCGCTAACTGCACGGCTAACTGAGCTAACTAGCTAACAGCAGATACAGTGGGCGGTTGCTCTGGTAATATGCCGCTTCCCCTTTGTCTGGAGGATGACATAGAGGAGGCCAGTTCTTACGTATAGTACCTTTAACATAACAAAAAAACTTTATTAAAGATCGTTCAACAATTTTGAACTACATCTGTAGCCTAGTTTTCATTCTTTTGGTTGCGAGACTAGAGGCAGAAATGACATTGTGTGCATTTAAGCCAAATATGGGAAGAATTGTTTTGGATGGAGGAAACTAAAGAACAGTAAATAGACAATGTGCTAATTTATTTTGTTGCCAAAAGTCAGAGGAGTAGATAGATACCTCTAAATAGCTACAGCCAGCGGCAGCCGGTTAGCTTAACTCAATGCCAGCTAAGCTAAGACACAGGGTAACAGGTAGTGTAGCTTTGTCAAAAGGTAGCTAAAGCTGCCTACCAGCACCTCTAGAGCTCACTAATTAAAACACAGTATCTCATTTGTTTAAAAGTGAAGTGCAAAAACTTAAAACTGGGTTAACTGCCATGTTCTGGGGTTATATTTGCTGAGTTACGTACTATTTCTTGGTTCATACAGATAAGACAAATAAGATATATTTGTTAATTAGCTTTAGAGGTGCTGGGAGGCAAATTGTGTCATTTTCATACCCATAACCCAGGACCAGCAGTTTCCCCTTGTTTCTAGTCTTTATGCTAAGATAAGATAACTGGCTGTTGCTCAGTAGCTTCACACTCAGAAAGGAACCAAATCTCCCAAAATGTCAAATTATCTAACTTGTGATGTAATGAGATGATGTGAATCTTTTTACAAATCAGCGCATCTTCAAAAGAGTTGTGGTCATGGTGAAGCTGGATATTTGTCCTCTTTCTTGAAAACACAACCACCACCACGCCCTCACTTTGTCATAAAGCTGATAATCACATTGGGTTGTCTGTGAGCCTTCATTCCTGTGGGAATGTATTCTGAGTCTTTGACCTCATCTTTTTTAACCGACGCACACACAGTCACGCACGCTCACACACAAATCTTCCTCTCCTTCCTGGAGCACTCATCTGGTCTCACTTTGGGTTTTCTGAGGTCTGTGTTTTCAGGGACACAACAGAGCTGCCGGTCCAAATGACAGCAGGACGGCTCTTCTGCGGACATCCAAAAAATACATTTTAAATTTAATCCGGATTCTGAGGCGATCATTCACTCCCAGAAATTATTGCTACAGATGAAGGAAAAACATAAAGTTCACTCTCTGTCTTCGCTGTCTGTATTGGCAAAACATGGTGTCTCTCTACACAAATCCAGCACACAGAGAAGCCAACAGGGAGAGGCTGCGAGAGAAACAATTACTGCAGGGAGACTGACAGGTGAGATTAGAGGGAATTTGCCTCCCTGGCACAAACGTAAAAGAATAAAGTGCAAATGTCAAAAATTAAAGTTTGTCCGTGCCAAATGCCAACGCTGATGATACATTAATTATGTACTCCAGGATTAATTTTGATATATAAAAGCAGGTGATGAATCATAACACCAGAAGGATAGTTGGCTCTCATGTTGAAGTTGCTGTTAAAAGGTAAAATCCATGTGTGTGTGTGTGTGTGTGTGTGTGTGTGTGTGTTGCACAATAGGTGCTGAGGGGCACAAAGCTGGATAAGGTATGTGGAAATCCCCTCATTCATACATCGGGGGGGGGGGAATCCAGATGTGATCACACAAATAATCACACATGTTAAGTGCTTTATTATAAATCTGCTAATTATTATCCTTTGGTACAGTATTTCAGAGGCTATACGTGCTTTAAACACACATATTCGTTCTCGGGCTGTGAGTTAGATGAGAGAATTGAACCCGTTCTCATGTCTTTACAGTAAATACATAGTTTGAGTCAGCAACTGTAAGAGTAGCTTTGCAATAAAGACTGGAAACAGGAGGAAACAGGTAGCCTGGCTCTGTCCAGAGGTAACAAAATCCCCCTACTAACACGTCTAAAGCTCATTAATCAAAAGGGACTTTACTCCAGTATCTCCTTGATCCTAGTATATCCTCTCTACTCATGACACTTCAGTTCCACAGTAGCATAGTGGTTCATGACCTCTTAGCTCACAACAACTGTTTTTTCTTGTCAATTTCCAATCAGTTTTAAGGCAAATTCTATCAGCGGCACGGGCAATATATTCATCCGGTCCAGAATATGTTCTTTGATTTATTTACCCCCAGGTTGGTCCAGCCTATTCAACAGCGTTCATTAAAAGTCAAATGTAAAGGGTATGAGTGTAGATAAAAAGTAGAGGTAGATTCCTACATGAAACTGTTTACAACAATACAGCAATACTACTGACAAACCTACTGAGTCAGAACACCTCCATAACTGTCTAATGATGAAGATTATAGGTTTCCTGATTGGGTTATAATCAGAGGGGAATAAAGAGCTCAGGCACCTCTTAACATTTTCTCCACAGAAGTTAACAATCAAGCACGACCGAAGGAGCAATTTTGACTATTAAGACCTGTGGGGGATCGCAGGGTCTCGGAAACTTTACACAGGCTCTAAGTGTCTCACACATACACATACATACAAAGAAAAGAGTGTGAGATCATATAAGTTAAAGAGTATTCACAAACATGCTTGCAGTCGTCTCCTTTTTAACACACTAACAGTGAGATCTGGATCTCATACGGAGCCTGCTGGGATTAGATGACAGAGGATGAGCAGCCACAAATTGCAGGGAGCTGGGGTTAACCGGGTGGGTGGGTTGGAGGAGGTTTGGTCGAGTTTTGGGGGGAGGGAGACAGTCTGTGGCACCGTACCCAGGGAAAGACTGAGGTAATTACTTTCTTCTCCTTAGCAGTGTTTCGGCAAGATGTTTTTTCAGCGTGCCATGAACCTCTCCAGACAGTCAAAGGCCGCTGACATTTCTGGACACATGCGCTGACACAAATACAGCATTTTCCACAGTCGATCACCGCTCTGACTATCTGTGAGCCCGGCCTCCTTTTAAATCACTCAGCCGAAAAATCCCAAAACTGTCCTGAAATATTTCCATACTCTAAAAGACAGTGCGGTTGATAAATGTTTCCTTGCCTCTGGCGCACTTTTATCTCAGGCTCCATTTGATCAGCCTCTGAACTCAAAATACAAGAATGTGACAAGATGCACAGTTTGTCCACGGTTTTCTTTCTGAAAGCTCACCACCGAGGCCTTTCAAACCCAAAGCCTCTGATCAAGGGAGGATAAAAGTTAACATGTGGGCACCCAATCAGCCTGTTTTAAAAGCTTCTCTCCCCTGAAAAATAAGGAGCCCTTCCTTCCTGATCTGCGTGAACAATACCTGTGCCACACACCTCAAAGTATTCCCTTTGAAGCTTTCATACCGACCTGTGCTCCAGTCTCGGGGTCCTATCTCCCTGAGCAGATCAGAGTGCAGATAGCGAGAAATGTTTGCGAATACATGTATGTTCAAACACCCCCCCCCATGTGTTATTGAAGCTGGCGGAGCTCAGAAACTGGAATGTGATCAAGTGATAAAAGGTGACAATGCAGCGGCAGAAGCCATTGAAGATCTCTCATGTTGTTTATTTTCCCTCTGGGAGCCCTCATACTTGGGAATTTAACACGAGGCTCTTTGGCCCTCACATGCTTAAGACTGTTGACGTTTTGTTGGACCGAACCAGAAACTGAGGTTTTTCTTCGTAACTGTATTTTTATTACTCCCCAGTCCAAATCTACTGTGTTTATAACCGACACGACCCGTCAAGATATGCATTTCACATCCATATAAAATCTGTTTATACGCTCGGTAAACTCCACATTTTGACATTGCGGTTCACTGCTGGGAATATCGGAGAGGACGATTCTCGTTTTTTGGGGATTTTGTAAGCCCCCTATCTCTTTCGAACACATGTTGTCCTGACAGAATTACAACGTTGCCCCAACCTGGAGCGCCTCGAGTTTTCCAGAGCTTTCTTTTTGATCCGGAGCGGAAATCACATTCCAGTGTCATGTATAAAAGCTTTGTTTATCCTTTCATTCATTACACAGCGGGGAGATGTTTGGCCAGCACATGTGCGCCTATAACATGTGGAGGGCAGCCCCGCCATGTATGGATGAAGACATCACATGCTGCAGATATTACTGCCTGATGAAAGGAAGTTCTCTCTGTTTCTCTTACAGGCACGCATTAAGGAGCCTTTTTTTATATTTTTATTCCTGCCACAAAGTGATCACAGCTTGTGGAGTGCGTGGAGCCAGCCAGCATCATTGCAGTTCCTGAAACAGCAATGAAATTGATTCACAGGATTTGTGTAGACGGGCGTAAATTGTCCAATTTTTTCGGGACAAATTTGTGTCCATATACAAACTCAGAAGATTAAATTTGAGTTATGGGATTTCTGTAATGCCGATGTGTTTTGTGAAATGTTGTTGTGTTTATGAAACATGTTTTGTGAAATTTCTTGTTTTGTGTAATGCTGCTGTGTTTTATGATATATTGAATTATTATTGTTGTGTTTTGGCCTTCAGGGCCACCATAGAAAAAGTTCCCTGTGGTATGTTCAAGGTTAGGAAAATATATATTTGATTTTTCGAGAAACAGTGAAAAACTTAAATCTATGGATCAGTTCGTCAAATACTGTGTTCTCTGTAACGTTGTTGTGTTTTGACCTTGTGGGCCACCATACTTTTCATTGCATGCAACAGTCTTAGTTTATGATTGATGCTTCTATATGACCTACATAAGCAAACGTGACCAGCAAGAAGCTTGATAGGCTATTTCTATGTAGTTATGGTAGTTATTCTTAATGCCTGTCACCAGGTCAGATTCAGACTCATTCGAGCCTGGTGAATTATAAAATTAATCTTCACCACAGAGGACGTGGTGCTGACACCCCTTTTGTCCACAGGAGCCACCGGAGTCTACAAGAAACAAAGGTTCCTTGTATCCACGTAAGTGCTTTTGTTGCCTAAACCTGGACTCTGGTGTGACGACCCTGGTTCTCTGGAATCCTGTAGATTATATTGTATGACTATTTCATAAATTGCCCTGATATGTCAGTCACGTGTTTGAGGGATATGATGTGGTGACATGTGGAGGCAGAATGAGACACTTTTCTCTGTGGTTCAAAACAGAAGCAGGTGCAGTGCCTGTAAACATCCACATCTAAGCAACGGCCTCATATACGTTACAATTAAAACAAGATGTCCTGCGAGATGAGTCAGTGGCGCGCGCACACACACACACACACGCGCACACACACACACACATGTTCAGCTGTAGCTCGAGGCTCGGCCTTTGGGACATGAGGAAGGCTTTGGAGTAGTTTAATGTAATTAACTATCCCGTTTGCTTATACAAGCAGGACGAGCCCCAGAGGTCAGTAGATTTGAGTCCATCTCATGATTCCATCAGAGGATTACCACTTCCTCTTTCCTGTTTGCTTCCTCTTGGCCATACAGCTGTGCTCGGATGCCAACCAGAAGGAGTGTTCTAGCAGATAGCACATGCTAATTACAGTCCTGTGTTTTGGGGCCATTTCCTCGTTCCTCCCCATCTCTCATTCTCACATGTGGTTTATCTTTGTATTTTGGGCTCTCGTCTGTCTAGTGTTTTGTGGAGTTTGTTTCTCTCTTTTTCTCCTTAACTCTCCCTTCCTCTTCCAGACTTCACCCCCGAGGACAGTTTAGTCTGTCTGCCAGCTGTGTGTGTGGCAACACAACAAGAGGATCATCCACAAAGGCGTCTAATCAGTCCGAGGGAAGGCATTACTCAGCAAGTGAAGAGCTCGGGGTGAGGTCAGAGGCAACATTTGGATTCAAGCTCGGCCTTTCAAATCAAAATCAGTGGGATTTTTGATCTTAAGTCTTCGTCAAAAGTTATAAACAAATACTGCTCTTTAAATACAAGGGGCAAGAGCACATTTGCAGCAGCTGCTCCCTCTGAAGTGAACTCAAGAGTTTTGATCATACCTTACAGTCAAAACCATCGACGCACTCAATGCACACACCGGTCTTCTCTTTAAATACTTTAGCACTACACATCATTACAATCTACGAATGTTTGCACTTCCGACGCCGCAGCTTTCATCTCCCCCTCTGATCTCGGAGCCTTTGAAATGAGCAGCTCCACACCTGCTCGTCCCCAGACATTTAAAACAGCACGAGAGCCGTTGAACGTACCCCCGCATCCTCGGTTTGTTTAGAATTCCACCCCTCCACCAGCCAAGGAACAGGTTTACCCGAGCTGTCTGGAAGAGTTTGCCCTGTAGGGGAAACACAGAACCCTCTCAGGTCTGAGTTTTACCCAGTTTAGTTACCAAGATAACTTTAGGATGTACTTCCCAAAAACAGGGAAGAGGGGGATCTGTTACTGTGCTCTTAATCAGTGGACTTTAACAACTGGTGGACACAAATGTTTACCTTTCAAATAAATATTCTACAGTTGCTCATGAAAATTTGACTGAAGAGGGAAAATGTTGCAATTAAATCACATCATTAGTAAAAGAAAAAGACATTTGCGCAGACAGGATATTCTTCTCTGCTTCACTTTAGCCATGTTCTTCAGAGAGATGTTTGTACTCGTAAATTACAGAAATGGATAACGCTCCTTGTTGCACAGAGAGCAAACTACCAGTCTGCCCACAGTGATACACTGGGTGAGTTATAATTACAGTTTTTTTTAGATTTTTCTTTCAGGGCACATAGCACCACCAACTGACGGAAGAGTGCAATTACACCTTTGAGGAAACATGAAGGCTTGTTTGTTCAACATCATTTTCATATATTCAGACCCAGAGGTTAATAAAACTGTAAAACATCTTATACTCTTTGCCAGGGAGCGATTTAAACTATTACAGTATTTCTGTAGAGTTGCAGTACAATTTAATGTAGGTGAATTTGTATATGTTGCTGCTGTGTGTGTCTCTGTATCAGTTGTTCCCAAATGGTGTGCTGTGGACCATAGATAACCATAGGTAAAGTGCATTATACAACCATACAACAAGTGATGAATGATTGTTTTAATGTCCTGTATCAGTAATTTATTCTTCCAAAACAGACGCAAATTCCACATACAGTGGGTACGGAAAGTATTCACACCCCTTCACATTTTCCACATTTTATTTTTTTACAGACTCATTTCAAAAGGGATTAAATTATTTATTTTTTCTCATCAATCTACGCACAATGCCTCATAATGATGAAGTGGAAAAAGATCTTTCCAATATTTTGTTAATTAAAAAAAAAATAAAACACTGAAATCTCACATATACATAAGTATTCACACTCTTTGCTATGGCCCTCAAAACTGAGATTAAATGCATCCTGTTTCCACTGATTGACTTTGATATGTTCCTACAACTTGAATAGAGTGCACCTGTGGCAAATTCAGTTGATTGGACATACTTGGGAGAAGCACACACTTTTCTATATAAGGCCCCACAGCTCACAGTGCATGGCAGAGCAAAAACCAAGCCATGAAGTCCAAGGAATTGTCTGTAGAGCTCTGAGACAGGATTGTGTTGCGGCCCAGAGCTGGGCAAGGGTACAAAAAAAATTTCTGATTCATTGAAGGTTCCAAAGAGCACAGTAGCCTCCATCATTCAGAAATGGAAGAAGTTCAAAACCCCCGTCACTC
>OMLP01019041.1:0-11464 GCA_900302685.1 Spondyliosoma cantharus
ATATATGTATATATATATATGTATGTATATCTATATATATATCTATATCTCTATATATATATATATATATATATATATATATATATATACATATGTATATGTGCATGCTTCCATTTTATCTACATGCTGTGTGCATGCAGTTCCTCTGGGCCCGGGCTGCTTAACATGTGATAATAACCACGCCGGCTGAATTTAAATCAGATTACTGTGCTCTCTCATGGGACATCCTGCATGTGTCTCTCGCAGTAAAAAGCTCTTCTTCTCAAGCTGCTTCCTGCTGCAGGAGGTAGTGAAGCAGGAACTTGTAAAAGAGGCAGAGGTCTGTTAGCTCTGAGGTGTTTTTACCCGCCTCTGAGGAAGTGACTCATGCATGTTTTTTTGGTTTGACAGGCAGATGTGATGATAAGCCAGAGGTGGCTGACAGTGTATACGCAAACCATGACCACCTCAGAGTGAATGATTTGTAATGTGAATATAACACGCTCAAGGGCACATTTATTGAAGGACTTCATATTTCTGTTTGATTTCATATTTGAGTGAAAGTGCATTATACAAATCTTTAGTGGCATGTTCAGTTATTTTTAATGACTATAACTTTGTTCACAAACCAAAAAGGGCTATTAGAAGAACTAAACCTCCCCTTTGAATTAGACCATAAACCATTATTACACAGTTTTATTATATTAGCTATTCCAATTTCCTTACAGATGAGGCTCTGTTTCAGAAGTGGTGCGGTGCAGCAGTCTCAAAAGAAAACACAGCCTCAGGGGTTTTTTTTTATTTCCACATCTCTGCAATTCCAGCACACTGACCTAATTGTAACCTGTTTTCCACATAGAGCATTTCTTCCATCGTCTTTTGAACCTGTAGCAATAAAAAGCTGTTAAGCTGATATATTCAGATAAGCAAATATTTCAGCAGAAACTGAAATTGCAATGTAATGAAAGTCTTACACTTTAAAGTCCTGGTTTATACCTGCAGGCATATGCTGAACATTTTATCTCCATTTACATATTTCTGTTAAAAGATTTTAAAATGCTCAGGTGAAGTCCGGCCTTTAAGAAGGGATGATATATATGTCATCATGTATCGTTTTATTCATTTAGTTTGATTAAGACTTTCCAGAACTCCTATTCAATAGTTAACAGTGTCATGCAATGTGTTTTAGGACAAAGGCAATTTAATAGGATCTAATTATAATTATAATAAAGCGTAGAACCTAATGTCATCCAGTCATCCAGACTTCCTCTCACTATGGGTTTTGTCTTAAGGGTGTGCCAGAGATCCTAAACTGTTGAATGGATCATGGCAATTGCTGGGTCCCTGTGACTTCTTAAAGACTGGCTGGACCTTCCTCTCTCTACCCTCATCATCATGGATAAGATGTTTTTTGTGTAAGGGTTAAGCTAAAACTACAAACAGTAGGCTTTAATCTTGCCCGGCATCTATAAGCTCCCAGATAACCCATACAGTGTGCACATACAGTGATGAGATTGGTAGTAAGCGGACTAATCTAGTCTATACAGTCTAATTCACAGAAAGAAATAAAAGAGAATGAAGAAGCAGAGAGTCAAATGGTGAGGGTTGGATTCATTCTCAGCTCAGTCACTAAAATAATAAACGGCAATGTTAAATAGTGGATGCTTCAAAGTGAAGCTGCTATTGTGGTTCGTGTATGTGCAGAAAGGTCTGGTGAAATGGAATATAGATCACAGGTTGGAGTAACTAATAAATACACTCTCAGCAATTCACATCACTGATCTCATCGCTGTGAAACCAGCTCATCCTCAGCAGAAAAATGACAACAGAGGGACCAATTATTTAAAGAAATTTTCTTTTCGCTTCCTTTCGTTTACATTTTAAAAACAAGTCCCCTTCTACTTCAGTTGTTTAGGAGAATGCTGCGATACTGTTTTGCTGTGAAGAAATGTTTTGTGGACTACAAAACTTGGTAGCTGACACCTGATTTTCCATCGACATGGACAACCTTTCAAATGGATTAAAGGTCCTATTTCTAAAAAGAGGTTTGATTTTTTAGTCTCATTCCCAACTACACAAATATGGATGCTTAGGGTTGACGAGAGTCCCCTACCATCCCAAAGTGTCAGTAATTGATGAATTGGGAAACGCAAAGGCCAAGTATTGGATGAACAGGATATGGGAGTCAAACATCAACTTTTCGCTCAGTCCACCGAGGTTCACTCTGGGAATGGGTCAGATGTGCCTTGCCTGCAGCAGAGTTCCTGCATCAACCCCAAACAACTAGCAGGATGGCCGGTTCATCGCATCCTGGAAAGATGGAAGCTGTACACCTGAAAGAATTACAGTTACAGTCCGCCCTAACCACAAGGAGATCTTTGATTACCTCCTAATCCAGGAAAACTCCACCGATGCCCAATAGCTGAGTGCTGGTATTTCAAACAGCTGTCCCCCCAAAGGTAAAAATAAAACTCCAGCAAAGAAGCGTGCCTCTCCAAAACAACTACTGCATCTCCGAGAACGGAGCACGACATTCTCTCAAAAAGGCCAACGTAATTAGATCCCGGCTCTTCTGCTGAAGCAACCATCTTGTCCTCTCTCCTCAAAGTAAAATCAGCTGAGAATAAACGGCAGAATAAATTCATTGGAAAACAATGTGATCTCTGCTGATAATGTAAACAACCTGGGTGCATCCTCCACATCTCTGGAGATGCTTGTTCCGGCTGTCTCGGCTCTGCTTCCCACTGACGTCATACCCCATAGAACCCTGGGAACTGAAGTCCCAGCTCCAACCATGGGTTATCACCTTCTGCCCCCTGCATTCTACAAAGCCTTGGCATAAATCTGGCAAAGATTCTCTTGTGTGGTTCTGAATCTGCTGACAAAAGATTCGGGGATTGTGGGGACTTTTTGGTTGTTCTTGAAGAAGTGAATGCAATTACAGACTGCAAATGGTGTCTCTGAAGAGTAAGCGTATTTGACAAAGTGTATCCTCAACACAGGGAGGAGCTTGACACCTATTTGGCCATAATATCGGACCTTGCACTATCCTCTCCGCAGTGACTCTGTTCTATGAATACCACAAACCTTCTCACCCAAAGCTGCCATGTATATCCAAAAAATTAATCAGAGGCTAAACTGGTCTGTCGTTGACCTGGTCCTAATCAGCAGACATTTTACCGGCAAAAAGACCCTAGCCTGCTCCATCTGTGGTTCAGGGGAAAGCAGACATTACAGATGTCTTCAAAGTCACGCCACTTGTTAAACTGACCTTTGGTTGTAGTAGGCCTCGCATTTTTGACACCTTGACAAACCTTGACCTTGTGTTATGACGGCTCCTTGTCAACATCCTCTAGTAGTTGCCTTCCCCTCTTCTCTGCCAGCCACAGTCAAAAGTCTCTTCTATGAGTTAGGTGTACCTCTATAAAAAGAGAAAACACTTTTGGAGTTTCTTGGCATTACCCATAAAAGTGTACTTGCGCAAACTTCTCTGCTACAAGACAAGCTGTACCACACCAACGCAGCAATCATTGCCGTGTCTACTGCTGCCATTCTCTCTAAAAGAGATATTTTGTCTCTGTTAGGCAACCTTAACTTGGGTCTTTCTTTCTTTGAATTTAACAAGGCTGCTTATTACCAATCTCATCACTGTATGTGTACATTGTATGGCTTATCTTGGAGCTTATAGATGCCTGGCAAGGTAAAAGTGCCTGGTAGGTTAAGGTTAACCCTTACAAACAGGGCAAAACATCTGCTGCAATGCGCGTCATCCCTCATGGTTGTTCATTTCATTCACGCTTGCTAATAGTGGCTAATTCTCATCAACATCTAAAAGATATTGTGGCTTTAGATGAAGGTGGTCGCTAAGATCTGCATTCGTGGTCCCTGCTTTGTGATGAATGGAATGGTATTTCAATATTTTATAATGACTTCGGAACCTTCAGATTCTCTAAATTCTTTCACTGATACAGCCGCATCTGTTGGATTTGGGGGACTCTATAATAATGAGTGGTTTACAGATTTTGTAATTGTAAAAAATGCCTCTTGAGGTAGGAAACAGGACAGGCTGGGGCCAGCTGGTTAGGATGCTAATTTAATTAGACTATTTCAGTAATCTCTGCAGCACAGTACATAGATGTCTTTGACAGAACATAAACACTGTGGTTTCTTCACATTCTCGTAGTGGTGTTAGTTCATGTTTCTTTTTATGTTTTTGTTTCATGTTGTTTCATGTTTCATGTTGTTCATGTTTCTGGCCATATCTTACATATGAATGCTGTTTTGGGTGTCGTTAGCTAACGAACCATTGTGTCATTCAGGTATGAGGATGTGTTACTAAAACAACTGAGCCAATCACAATGACGTATGACAACAACAAATGGATGCTTCGCCTGTAAATTATAATGTCTGAATATCATGTCATATTTTAATTGATGTAACAGCAGTGTCTGCTCTGTAATGCATTTCAGGAATAAAACATGCAACCACTTTTGCTAAAAAGAAAGTTGGAGAGGAGGCAGTGACCCCTAGGATTAATGAGCTCCAGTAATCCATCATCCCCCACATAAACAGCAAAATACTGAGTTATAGCCGACCACTCTGAATTGTGTAGAGGTGTGTGTGTTTTTTCTGTCGCAGTCTGGTGTCATTTGTATGATGGATTTAATGAAGGTAAATGCAGTGGATGTCTGTGTGTAATGGCACTGCACTCTGACGCGATATTTCTGAAAGTGGAAGCTGCAGATTTATCAACATGTGTCCTGCTGCCTTCAGACAGTTGACCACTTAATTGACTTCCAGAGACTCTACAGCCAACTCATCGCTCTGTTATATATTGTCAAGCAGCAAGCAATGCAAGAACTTGTATGTCCATGAAATGATTGACAGTTGAAGTCCTTTGTCCAGTAATGCATCAGCACCCGAAATTAAATGTTTATTGATGTTTTTTAAGACTTTATCCACACCACAGCACTTTCTCCAGTGTTCCACAAATTACCTAAAAGAAGAACTGTGTTGGCGAAATGCTAAAATGGCTGCAAAGTCAGACTATGTTTTCAGACATGTTTGTGTCTCTATATTGGTGTTCTGTTAGTCAGCGTTCACCAGATTCTCAGGATGTTTTGGTTATTCTCTAAGTTTTTTCCATCTCAGCTCTGTACGCACATGAAGTAAAGTACATTTCCACTCCATTCAGCAGTCAAATAAAAGAGAATAATATAACGTAGCAGTAAATTACCATACTGTCACCGCCAGGGCTTTCCACTTCCTGCCAATGTCTGCCAGTTACTCTAACAGGGTCTCCTGTTATTCCAAAACTCCAAAAACATTAGCTACTATAAAAGCTGTTTTGTTGCACCAGGCTGTAAACACGTTTATTTCTTGCTTTTGGAGCCAGCGTCAAGTGGCAATTCGAGGACCTGCAGTTTTGCTACTTTGGTGTGTTGGTTTGATTTTTTCCAGCTCCTGAGGCTTGATTAAGCTGTATCACGCACTACTGGATTTGAAGTGAACTGCAATAATCTTCAACTTCTGTACTTCGATTAATTGCTATGAAACACTATTACCCTCTTCCAAATTATACAAAAGTAGTGTGATCACTAACACATTTGCTCTGCAGACACAAATATTATAAAAAAATATGAATTATAAGTATTATTCTAAAAATAACTAGCAATGTGTAAGACATTACATTTTGGAAGTAACATAGCCCAGCAGCCAGTGCTTAAGATGCATACAGTATGACTTACATTTGTAGGGGTTCAGACATATAGATTCCTGTATGTGCATGTGTCTTAAGCAGGCAGCTGACCTCACCCACAGTAGCTTTACTTGTCTCCTGTGGGTAAAGAGGCCAATATATATTTGTTCAACTGACCACAAAGACACTTCCTATAAGCTACAAAGTACTGGCCACACCACTAGCTTTAGAGAAATTAGGCCAATTGAATCTGAGAGACAGTTTAACGCCCCCCTTTCCTCCCATCAAGAGCTCAAGCAATTTAATCCATGTTTTGCAGCTTTTGTAATTCAGCCTCCACTCAAACACCCCAAGATACTTGTAATTACTGACAATAATTGAGTTTGTGTCGATGTGAAACACAGCTTGGGCTGGACGGGACTGGGAGGAGAGTGCATTTGTTGTGCTCGTTTGGCAGAATGACAGTGATCCAAAGCTGCAAAGACAACACGCGCAGCACCTATTTAAATGTTTGGTGAAATGAAATTAAATGTGACACAATGAGAGGAAAGGGGAGTGGACCCCATAGCCTCATCCGGGGTGGTTATAATTAACTTGTGTGTGACAGAAGCACAATTAATACACAACAGTGTTCATGACAGCCGTGCTAACGTCGCAGTGCTGCATTTCCTTCAGCCTGCAGGCCTCATTGTTTCACCTGTCTGCCTCTGATTGAAAAAGTTTATCTTAGAACATTCTCCCATGGCAGACTGTGTACCCCAAGTGTTATTTGCATGCGCTAGAGTAATATTTGTCAGACAGAGAGAGATTATAGGAGAATTGTTGTATAATGCACCAATTTTAATTTCCTAAGGCAACAGAAGCTTGGAGATTAGGTAGTATCTGATCAAACGATTGCTGGTTTGGTTCCCAAGGATCACAATCTGGGAAGTGACAGAGATCCCCCTTATAACAAGACAATAAACCTCCAACTGCTCCAGAGAAAACTATAAAGTAGGGAAGCCATAAAACAGTGGCTATAGCAGGCAGCTCCCTGGTGTGACTGTGTACTACAAAGTGAGCATGAGGTGAAAAAAGTTTGTGCTCAGCAGACCCAACCCGTGTAAATACAGGTAAAAAAATCACAGCAGTGTTGGAACACTGTATCTGGCTCTGCCATTGTTTACACCTACATTTACAGTATGTTTGAGAAGCTCCGCTCCAATGCAACGCCAACGTCCCTTGGATTGCTGCCTAGACAAGTGCCTAGTGGCAAAGCATGCAGAGCACACTGCAGCTGAGTCTGCGGGGAACACAGGTTGGGCCGCGGGTCGAAGAGTTGGCTGACCAACTGGTGGTCCTGGTGTCCTCTAGAGTCGTCCAGCTGTGTAAATGAGCACCAGAGCAAGACTGCCAACAACCAAGCCAAATCACACACATGTAACCAAGGCAATGTCCTTCCACAGGCTGAGGTCAGTGTATTTATTTTCAGGCTTTGTCACAACCAGTTTCAGTGACTATGTGATGTGTTGCAAACAGCCTCTTCTGGATCTGTTTGGCCTTGGCCTGCTGGAAGGGAAACCCAGCGATGGGCTGTTCAGAATCCCAACCTCTGCTCCATCCCCTGGACCTTTGAGGATTCAGGGAGAACAGAAGCAAGTCATGAGGGAAACTTGTCAGTTGGATTCCATGGTCCGACTCAAGCATATGTTTGTGAGCTTTTCATGTCCATATCTTCCCCCATCGCCTAGTAATGCACGTAACCATACCTGCCAACACAGATTTTCATGGATGTCTCTATTTTTAACCCTTGCTGTGCTCCTGCTTTGTAATTTGTTCTGTTAATCTGTTGATTTAATAGTGTAACAAATCCTGCTACCCTTCCTGATGTGCATCTCATCACTGCACTTCAAACCATCGTCAAATGGATGGAACAGGTCCCAAGAAGAAGAAATACACTTCCCAATTTCACTCGAATTGGTATGAGGTATGGTCATATACAAAATGCAGGTGCCTTAATTTGGAAAAAGGACTAAATCAAATCAAAAGTACAATACAATGCTTAGTATTCATTTTGAGTTGGTATGTTTGAATCATTCCTATTACATCGATGTACAGTATGTGTTGTTACGTTATATAACATACCATGTTACTTCCTTTACTTTCACGTGTCTCCCACAGCACACCTCCCCCTTTAGCAAACCTCTGAGATCCCTCTGTAAGATTCTTGAGGGCCCAGAAACCTGTCATATTTAGCCCATATCCCACGGGGCATGATATTTTTGCCATGTGCTTCCTCAGAGTAAGGTATTAATCCTCATTAGGCTGGAGTGAGGCTCTCATTGACTGCTTCGAAGTCTTTGAACCTGGGGGATGCCTTCTGTTTTCACTTGTGAAAAGCGGCCCAGTTCTGTCCGGGGAGAGCTCCCACCCTAAGGAGACGAGAATGGAAACATGCTGTTTCCACAGAAGGCGCATGCTCATTTCTGTCCTAATGCGGTTTTAGTCTGCCTATTCCATTATCAATATCACATATTGCATAATTTCGACATCATTTACAGAATATGGACACTGATACCATATTAGGTGCTTCATCCACCTGATTTCAAGTTAGATTTGGAGCTTTTTTCATAGAACAAATGTAATGTTTTTTTTTTTAATCTGAAATGCATAAAAACTTTGAGTGTGTGAACCATGCTAGCTTGTTCGAATAAATCTAAATCCTGACACTAGATCCTATTTAAATGTGCTATGTTCTATTACCATGTGTTTCTTTCCTTAATGCCTTTTAAGTCTTATGTAGAGAACTTTGAATTTCCTTGTTGAAAGGTACTACACAAATAAAACCTGCTTTTCTGTGTGATTTAAAAATATGAATCATTGCCAAAACCTTAAACAAAACATTTTAAACAAACATTTTAAACTTACTGTCTCAACAAAATTAGTATTATGCCAAATTATTATTTAACATGTACATTTTCAATCTACTTTTATAACATAAATTGAACATAAATAATCACATTGAATGAAAAGGTTTTTTAGTCATGTTAATGTCAATGTGAATATATTAAATAACTTCTGTTAAAGTAAATGAATGCAGACTCAATAAACAATGTGTTTTCCAGGTGGTGATTTCCCCAGTATTATTCATAAAAGTATTGCATTTGAAATGAGTTTTTTCTGTCTCCTATTAGAAATCACACATTATTTAAGTTATTGAATTTGTTAAAAAAGGGTATTACTAATAAACAATAATAAATAAATAAATAATAAATACATTAATCCTATTCAATTCAAATCATTAAATATATGAGAAATACATTTTACAATGTGGTTTTTCATTATGAAAGTTGCTGTTAATTATTGATTATCGATTATTGCCATATTAAATAATAAAACAGTCATTTATTTTAAAATCACAATGTAATCCTCTGTTATAGAATTCTCTGGTTTTATTTTAGATATTGAATTAATATCTCTTTCTTTTATCTATATTCTATATGTGCAATTTTTTTCACCCTCTTTAACAAATTTCGTATTTTGTGTTCTTTAGATAGATAACCTATACAGTTAGAGATACCCTAGTGAAAACATTAAAATGTATTGTCATGGCACTGGTTTTATGTTTTGTTATTTTATGCTACATTATTTTATGTAATGTCATGTTATATAGTATTATATAATATTATGTTATGGTATGTTAGGGAATATCATGTTATGTTAAATCAAGTTATGTTGAGTTATGTTTTGTTATTTGGAAATTAATTAACACATTTTAACACAAAGAAATATATAAATATATAAAAATATAAATATATATTGTGTATACATATATATAGAGAGAGAATAGGTTTGTTTTTCATCCATTTATTCATGTTACAAATAATTTTGAACGCACGTATTTGTGGTAACCATTTTTGTCCATGTGCAGAATGGATTGGACAACCAGTACTGATCGGATACTGACACTTCGCCATTGTGCTTGCAATAATACAGCAGAGGCTGAAAAACTTTCTTTCACAAAAAGCTACAGCTGCTCCATGCTAACATGTTGCTCCTTTGAACTGAGCTCTGAAGCATCCTGTCCTGTACAGCAAGTGGTCACCGAACAAATACGGAGGTGACATATTTTAGTACAGTCCATTTTTTTGAAAGAACATTGTGATCATCTTATTATTATGCTGGGTATTCTTGCTTTATTCCTGTTAACATGCAGAGTGTGTGGTAAATTAAAGTAAGTAGACAGAAAAGAGCTTTTTCTCAGTTGGAATATATACACCATCACAGCCCACTGTACACATAGTCATCATTGTGCTATGAATATGGAGATTTTTTGTAAATGAGAGGTGACACTGGTCTATAATAAGGGTGATGAGTAATAAATAACTGGCCAAGTGTCCAATTTCCAAAACAAGGTTATATGGGTGCATTATGTGAGAAGTGATGGCTGGGCTTTATTTCAAGCCAGCGCATGACTGATATGCATGGCTTACTTTTGTAATTGTCTAGGTGCATTGGACCCAAAGACGGACATAGCAATCTTTTCATTCTAGTAATGTAGTATGTGCTAAAATGGCTTCAGAAGTGAATTATCACTTTGCTCTCTGGCACAGCGATTCAGCTGCCTCTAGAGATGAACATCACAGTCACTTCACCTCTGATGCATCAGGGAAGACACTAAATAGTGCAGACTTATTGTACATTTCCAGTATGTAGGGTAGCAGGTAGCAGGGTACCCTGATGGTGGACTGATCATCCTGTAAATAGAAGGTCACTCTGACCCCTTTGGGAAATGGGCGCAAGTACATCTGTCTCAGAGGGACCTGTGAATGAACAAATTCCTAATTATATGGTGTAATGGCATTGAAAGCCCTCCAAAGTCATGGGTGCATGAATAATACAGCCGTTCTTTTGTCTCTTGAAAAGAGAAACTTTACACGGGCACCTTCATCACCCTTAAAAGTGTAAATTGAGAATGTGAAGGTAGCTCCAAAACTAGGGGGCAGCATAATTGCTAACAGCTGCCCAATATACTCTTTGCCATAGCTATTTGTAGCTGTAGAGACTATGGGCTCTAACTTAACGATCTGAAACGCAAGTATCAAACGCAAAGCGCAAGTAGCTTCTTGGGCGGATCTCAGGCACTGTTGCTATTATGCCGGCAGGATAAATGAATCTTGTGCCCGATGCAAATCTAAAATGGGCTGGTCTGAAGTAGCTACATTAGTCATAGGTGTGGTTTGGGCGTAACGTGCAATAAACCAATCAGAGCGTCATCTCACATTCCCTTTAAAAGCAGGCGCGCTTGTTTCATGGCAGATTGCTATTATAACGGCGCATTTGCCAGGCGCACGCCAGGAGCGATTCACAGCCGAGGAGACTGACGTTCTCGACAGGGCCGTAAAAGACTGAGAAGTGGCATTGTATGGGGATGGGAGAAACCCACCCAAATTAGCTTTGGTGAAACAGGCGTGGGAGGAAATGCAGCAAGCGCCACAATGATGTCAGAAGACGGGGGAAGTCCAAGCTTGCTGGCAACAATCGGACACGCCGTATAACTTTTTAATCATTATTGACATGAGATAAATGTAACACAGCCATACAATAAATCAAAACAATGTAACGCAGCTTCGCAGGAAGAAGACCCTGGCCTCTGGGAGCAGTGCGCACGGGCCGAGCAGTGCGCACGGGCCAGCTGAGGAGGGAGCAGCGCAAACACCAAGGTGCAGAGGATCCAGACCCACTACACGCTGTGGCAGCAATGTCTCTCAGACCGGAGGAAAGTGTTTTCTGAAACGGCAAAATAGC
>OMLP01019045.1:6376-19227 GCA_900302685.1 Spondyliosoma cantharus
CCCCCCCCCCCCCTGTCTCAAGGAGAGTCTTTGCAATTTAAATCGCTCATATTCCTCTCTCTCATTGCAGAAACGTATCCGGGAGGGGCGGGAGGTGCACCAACCGCACGGACAAACCCGACAAACACCTGGTGTTCTGCCGGGGTATCATTATGGTAGCACCCGTTTATACACGTCCTCCCTGGATCAAAACAAAAGCAGGACACTTTAGGTGACTTAATCAGGCTGTGCTGTGCCTCACAGACTCACTGCAGCTCTGACTCACTCCCCCACCCCTTTTTGCAAGTGTGAAAGAGTTTGTCCAGACGTATGGAGGAGTGATTTGCGAGGAGTTTTCCTGGCGTGCTCACGCTGGTCAGCAGTGCTGGGAGATTCCCGCTGTGACTGCGGGGCTCAGCTAAACCTAAAGCTCTTAATTTAATGTGATCCCCAGTGTGTGTGTCGGTGTGTGTGTGTGTGTGTGTGTGCGGTGCTCCTGAACGTGTGTGTTTGTCTGTTGGTATTTTCCCCCGGGGCTTCAGCTGCGTGCGTGCTCACAAAATAATGTCACGTCAACAGCAGTCAAAAAGGCCGACACTCAGCTCCCCTTTTTGTTCTCCAACCAAAAAAAAAACAATAATAATACTTGGTCCTTTAGGGAAATGTATTTACTGTCAGCGAGATATCGTGTTTAATCATATGTTTGTTTTGCTGTCCACCTGTTTATTCCCTCTTTGTTTCTGTATATTGGGCCTGCGCACCATTGATTTTCTTCCCCGCTCCTGCAGAGATCGTTCCTGGGTCAGACATGACAGGAAAGATGGAAATAAGATGCTACTACATGAAATTATCTATTGATTTCTTTGCGCTGCACTTGTAATAGTTATGTAGGAGGGTTGCAATGTCTTGCGACGAATTCCTCCAGTGTGTTTAACTGCGGTGGGGGTTGCTGAGGCAGAACACTCTTCTAGGTCATATCAGTAGCTCGTAGATTAGACTTGCTAAATTTCAGGGCCATGGGAATGAAAACAAACAAGCAGGATTTGGTTACATTGGCCATTTCCTCGCCCTTTCCTCGCCCTCCCCCCCACACTTTATTCTGTCTCTCCCCTAGCCCCTTTTGTGAATGTTTGCATAGCGAGATGGGCACCGAGTGGGCAAAGCTCGGTTTAGAGGTCAGACTCGCAGATGGGACTCTTGAATGCTCTCGCACAGACAGGTTCTCTCTGCTCGGCCAGAGTTCGATTAAGGCCTGCAAAGTGGATCTTTTTTTTTTAAATGTTCAATCTCTTCGTCCATATGCTTTATAGATGGGCATCTGGCATGAAAAGCCCATTTCCTGTTGCTTCCTCAGAGCCTTCTGGGACAATCCTGGGACTCATGACCATGGAGCTTGACTTGTCTTTGCAGGTGGAGCATGACAGGGAAGGGGAAATTTCAGACAGCATCCAGCCAGCGCAGTGCAAAACGCATTAGGCTGCTGATGATTTTGAATGTTGTGTATTTTCCTGCGAACTTGTCTGTGTCTCCAGCTGGGGCGCCGTAGCAACGCATGCATATATTACTCAAAGGTCCTGTTGATAACGCACGGTCCTCATGGACCATGCCGACGTTGTCTCCTCATCACTACATCGTCATACGGCCGCTTTTATGACCTGTGCTAATCTGTTGGCAGGACTTTTAAAGACATGTGGCAAATGCCATGTGAAAACGTACTTACACCTCCACCTAGTGGCGGCTCAATCACACACACACACATCAGCAATGCATGACACATTGTTGGTAATGTTTAAGGCTTTCATGTGTCTTGTGGACCTTTTTCAGGAGGGGAAGAAGAAATTTGATAAGGAAACAGAGAAATACTACTCCACGCTTGAGAGACACCTCAACCTATCATCCAAAAAGAAGGAGGCATATCTGCAGGAGGTAAAGCCCAAAACAAATTTTCTGATCCCCCAGCGTGTCTTTGAATAATACTGTTTTATGGTCGGCTGAGTGTCTCCTAGAAATAAAGCTGTTGTTTGTGAGCTGCTGTTTGCTCGCCCCTTCTATAGGCACACACTGTTTCCGGGCGGTGACGCAAGCGTCGGCTCTCTGTCCACACGCTGCGCTCAGAGTTTGACCGCCGCCTTTGTCGCGCCACTTAACCCTGGTTTTGTTTGCCCATTCTCAGGCTGACACGCAGATTGATAAGGAGAGACAACTCTTTTATGACGCGTCCCTCGAGTACGTTTTCAAAATACAAGAAGTGCAAGAAAAGAAGAAATTTGAGTTCGTTGAGCCGGTAAGACAAGTTTTTTTTTTTTTTTTTTTTACATATTTCTGTGCTCAGTCGGTGCCGAATGCATATTTAAGATGCAGTCATTTCTTTGCCTTTTTCCTCTACATATGTAGTTAAAAGACTTGTTTAAGTGGCACATTCTCAAAATAGCGCAGAGTCTTGTACTGCTAATGAAAGTGGCTTTTTAAGTGTCTGCTCTCTTCTCCCGAATCACACGTCTCTCGCAGGTATACATCTATGCTCGTGCGTTACACAAATTTGTCATCTGCATCCCAGATCCTCTGTAATATAGTCAATCCGTCTGGGCAAAGTAGTGGATAAAATTAGATAAAGTGGTTGTTGTCGAATAAAACAAGACTAAGTGCAAATCAAAGCGCGTATAAAAAGCCCCCCCTCCTCACAGATCCATGGAGTCAATTCTAACATCTTTAGCGGAGAAGGTACAAGGGATGATTGAGTTCTCTAGGTGTTAAATGTCTGGCAATGTGAGATGGCAGCGAAGTGGCTCTTTGAAAAGCCCCCCACTCCCATTTGTTTACACTCACTGGCAGGTCACCCAGAACCCAGGCCAGAAATGTAAATCTCCAGGTAGTGGAGGGGGGAAAAATGACAAGGCTCAACCTTGCCTGTGATGAATCTGGGCCCAGATAAGATGGTTCATCCTTGAGCATTTGATATACCAAGCCTCATCCTAGAACTAAAATCAGAGGTTGTGTCTGAGGATTTGACTGAGAGCTGCTCTATGTTTGTCGGATCCTCCATGCCAGAGATGGGATCAATTCTTTCCTCCAACAACACTGCCAGTGCTTGTTTTACGGTTGGGGATGTTTGTGTTATACAGAAAAATAAGATCAATCTCTGTTTGCCACAAAAGAACTACAGCCCCGTCAATCTTCAACCCAATCGCGAGAATGAATATTAGTAATGTGCGTTTCTGCAAACCGCAAATATGTTGAAACTTTACTTTTTCTTTAAGTTGCCACTGTACGTTTGCAGGTTGTATTTTTAATCCTATGTTGCGACCACAAAGTGCCGATGGTCTTCTTGGTCGGGGCTCAAAAAAGATTAATTTATGGCTTAAAATACCCGCTGTCTCATCCCAAATAGTCGAGGTAAGTGTTATTGTCATTATCCAATATGAGATTGTGTGATGACATTTCTGTTTGTTGCTCCCTTGGCTACACAATTGTCAAAGATTGTGTTGTATCTCTTGTTGAAATCCTTATATTTTATGTATGATTTTACGCTTGCAGAAATGTAAAAAGACAACATTGTATTCTTGCGACCTTCATCTTGGGCCTTCGTCTTATGTGCAGTATTCAGTGCACTGACATGAAAGTATTTAATTTCTTCTGCTAATCCTTTTTTTGTTTAGTTATGCTCAAGTTAATTTGGCTTTTAATGCAATATGTAAGTAATGATGATCGTTTTAGAACAGAATTAAGCAACATATGTACTTTTAAGGTGACAGTATTGTGATTAAATCCATTATTAAGAAGGCAAATCGCTACTGAGTGGTATAAATATATCTCAAATTTATGTTGCAGTGCACCACTTTTACAATGTACTCTCAGGTGTGAATCTGTAATGAAGCTCTGTGTTGTTTATTCACTCTGTGATTCACCCTTAAATATTGCTCCTCTCCAGCTCCTGGCCTTTCTTCAGGGCTTGTTTACATTCTACCATGAAGGATATGAGCTGGCTCATGAATTTGAGCCGTACAAACAGCAGCTCCAGTTCAACCTACAGAACGTAAGTCTCAACACCTCGGGGGTTGTACACAAAGGCAACCAGCCACGTAATCAGATTCTGCAGCTTATCATAACAAGCAGAGTTTTCACAAATGGATAGCTATGTGATTAAATGAGATTCTTCGCTGCACAGAGGATCAATATTTTCCAGTTTTTGTATTGCAGGCAGTTACTGCAGGCCATTTAATGGTACTGTGTCAAAAAAGAAAAAAAGTTAGGGAGTAAAACTACAGCTGCTGCCGTGCCCCCTCTTTCCATCACCGTGACCTTACTACTTGCAGCCTGAGGGCCCAAATTTCTCTTTGACCTGAAATGTCAGCACCGTTGCCCTGACAATTTCCACTCGCCTAACCCTCCCTGTGTGTCCTCAGATGCAGAGAGCTCTAATAGGAGCGGGGGAAAAGGTGAGGCTGTCTCGGCATCTCACTTTTAGGGGGAAATGAAACAGCCTCCTTCTGACCCGTTGTCTCCAAAAAAAGAGGATTCCTGGGAGCGTTAAATACCGACTCTCTGTCCTAATTTTGGATCGTATGAAGTTCATTCTTCCAATATTGAAATAACATGTTTGAATTAGACGCTGCGACTGTGTTTTTTTTTCCGAAACGTCTGCCAGTGTGTTAGTTACTCTTCTCCCCAGGTGTGCTCGGGCAGCTGCACAAGTATGAAGCATTTTGTCAGATGTCGGACGTCTTTTCCTTTGATTTATTTCGGCCTCGACGTAAACAAAGTCGTATTTTTGAGATGCGAAATGGCAGGAGAAAATCAGACTTCCTTTTGAAATGCAATTCTAATCCCGTCCTGCGTTTTCTGCACAGACACGGAACAACTTTGTGAGCACCAAGCAGGAAGTGGAGAAGCTGATGAAGAGGATAAGATCTGCAGATCAGGACTATAAACCCCCGGGCCAGTGGACGATGGAAGGCTTCCTGTACGTCCAGGAAAAACGTGAGTCTTTGTAGCTGGGCTCCCAGTTAGCCAGCCCGGCCCCGCCACACTCCCCCCCCCTGCCTCGCATATAAGTGCATGGTTTTACATCCATCACCATAAACATGTCCTGAGTTCTCCCAGGCCTCTGCAGAAGAGATCTCACACACACAGAGCTCATAATTCATCCTGTTTACCGATTCGCTTTGATGTGCTCTCAAACAAGGGGGGAGATGCCCAAATGGTAGATTTTTATCAGCGGCGATAAACAACTTTTGATTTATCACGCCATAATTGCAAATTGATTTTCAGATGTCTTTCCAGAAGCTCTGTGATTCAGAGAAAAATATTTTTGGCTCAACCTCCGTTTCCCTCTATTTTTCTGTCTTAGGTCCTCTGGGATGCACTTGGATACGTCACTACTGCACGTATGAGAAAGGCAGCAAGACCTTCAGCATGAGCAACACTGAAGCCAAGTCGGCCGGGAAACAGGTAGTATTTTTTTTTAATTCGACTTTAGTTTAAGTTCAGTTTTTGGTTTTTTTTCCACATTTAGTCGAACATACAAATAAAAAGCTGAGACTGAGCAAGTATAATCTGTGTGGGTGAAACAAAGAAAACCCCCCTGAGGCTCAGATGAACGTTGTCTACCCAGAGGGAGAAGAAAGACACAAAAACCAAGATGACAGAACTGCGAATTGGGCACAGAAAAACCAAAAAAGACTCGCTAACTCAAAGCGGACAAAAATGGTTCAAAGATAACAAAATCCACAAATAGCAGGGAAGAGGAGCTCGAGGAAAGTAAAATAAACTTTTAACAGAAAGTTTGCGTGCCTTGTTGTGTACACTGAACACATCCACCTCATTTACAAACATTTACAAATGAGGGGGAAAACTTATTTCAGACTTTGTGTTTTGGATCAACTGCCGTGCCAAGTTTTTGCATGCACTAACAGGATGATCATATTCCAGTTTTCAACTCATATTTTTAAATGTATGCTGTGTCTATTTCTAGAATGGCCTCGTCCTGAACCAGCCCGAGATGTTCAAACTCAAGTCCTGCATTCGGAGGAAAACCGACTCCATTGACAAGCGTTTCTGCTTTGATATTGAAGTGGTGGAGAGGTCTGTGACTTTCTGAATCATCTACCTGTTTGTCCAAAACATGTCTTTTCACTTACATGGACTGAAAACATACAAATAAGCGTGATATTTACAGGGACAGTTTGCCCAAAATATGAAAATACGTTGGTTTTTTTTCTCTCACCTGCAGTGCTGTTTACCCATCAAGATTGCTTTGCTGTGAGCTGCTGTGTTTCTGAGATATCGGCCTTCCGTTGCTTTAATACAATAGAACTAGATGGCACTCGGCTTTTGGTACTCAAAGCATCAAAAAAGGAGTTAGATGTTAAACATAATCACAGCGCAGAAGGAAGCGTGCATCCATTCACTGGCGAGAGGCTCGTGCTCGTAACGGCGCAGGATGCAAACATTAATGGCTTCTTTTTGTGCCGTAACGTCAGTTAGCCGAGTTAGCTTTGTTAGCCTCTCACCCGTGGACGGATGCACGCCTCTCGCTGCGTAATGATACGATTGGCGGGTGTAGTTCGGTTGACAAAGGTCTGTGGATTATCTTGAGTAACCAGGTCATGATTTCTATAAACAGACTATGCCGTGGAGTTTTTTTAGATGTGTTTTTCTGGCGCTTTGAGCGACACAAACTGAGTATATGTTGATTGTAATCGAGAGAAGGCGGAAATCTCAGCTAACATCTTCTAAACTCACAGGAAAACAAGCCGGATGGATAGATAGCTCCACGAGTAAGAGGAGCAGTATTTATTTTTGATTTTGGCGTGAAATGTCCTTTAACACTATTACCCCTTCCCTTTAATATATTGACATTTGACAGGCAGAGCATTTAAGGAAACCAATTAGTAAAAACACCACACATCACCATTTTATATATTAGCTAGTCCATCAAAGCAAAAGCCAGCCACATGGGGATAGTCGTAAAATCATGCAAGACGCTGTTTTTCTACTCGTGCATTTTGAGTTCTATCAAACCCAGCTGATAGCTGTTCAGGTTTGATTAACATCTTCAGAGAGTCCCTGTTTACCAGCGTTGGATGTTTTCAGCTCTGTTTGTGTCCCGCATGTTCCTCGAGCCCTTACCCCCCCTCCCGAGCTCTCTTGTTTGTCATGTCCACAACATCCATATATTACACTATTTTTTTGAACCCATTCCGTCTTTCTCTCTGTGTTCGTGTCAATGTAGAAATGACATCTGTCGTGGAACTCTTTTCAGACCGCTTCAGTTTTTCTGTAAAGTCCGGTATGTGAACTGACCAGTGCTGCCCTTCCAGAGCAGTTGCATGTGCTGCATGTGTGCTGCTAATCATATCGTGCACTCCGTCTTCAAATCTAAGCCTTTCTCCAGAAATACTGTTAACCTCCTTGCCACCTCACTGAATCACAATCATCTCTTGGTCAATATGGGCGAAAGGACACGGACGTATTCTTAAATTATTTATGCTCGTCTGCAATTACTCAAGTAGTGTATTGATTTGGGTTTTTCCTGAGAATCAAGTAACAACATTGTCTCTCCTGAGAAGTTTGAAATCTTTAGCCGTATGGAAACATTCATAGCTGATTTGTATTTGATTTTTTGCTCGGGGTGGGATTAGGATAAGGAATTGCCCAAAGATTGAACACATTGGCTGCGCGCTGATTAACGGTGGCTGAATCGATACAGGTCGTGCATCACGAGAGCAGCTTGATAGGAGGTCATTATTGTGATGTTAATTTCAGGATATAGAGTTAGCTCGCGGCTGTGCATTGCTCAGAGCTGCAGCTATCAATTATATTCTTGATTAATTGATTACTTGTTGAGTCGGAAAAAGGTTGAAAAATGTCAATCAAAAGCCCCAAAAAGACGCCGTCAAATGTCCGCAACCCAAAGATATTCAGCTCACTGTCCTAGAAGAGTTAAGAAACCAGTAAATTGTTACATTTAAGAAGCTGTAAACAGAGGATTTGGGCTTTATTCATTTTGTATTTTTTCTCCTCAAATAATTAATCGGTTGTTAAAGTAGTTTGGGATTAATTTAATACCTGACAACTAATCAATTAATCATCGCAGCTCGAGCGTTATTGTTGCACAGCAACCAGCAGGGCCGGCACCGCTCACCCTCACTGAGTGTCGCTGAGCGCGGACAATAACTGCAGTTTATTTGCAGGACAACTCATTTATCATAAACGACGATGCCCCCAAGGTGCTTGTTTCCAACCACAAGGACAAGGTGGTTCAAGCTCCAGTCGGCTTCAAGCTCATCTATTCATCCTCGTTATAATAAACGTGCTGTTACACCTATAGCCCAGCCAGAATCAGGCCAACCGTCCCGGAACCTCACGTTTAAAGGGCCGATTCACCCAATTTTACTGAAGATAGTTTTGTCTTTATTTGACACAGATTTTGAGATTTCCATCTCTGAAAAACTTCAACTCCATCGCAATGAATAGAGTTTAATTTGTGACGCTCGAAAGGAGCAAAAAAAAAAAAATGTTATTTAAAAAAAATCACCAGCAACACGTCTTTCTAGGAAGTGAATAATTCACAGTCTTGAATATCAACAGTTTTCGTAGGGACTTCAGCAAAAGCACTTCCAAAGAAGGCAGATATAACAGGCTCTGTGAATTAGACACGGGAAAGACATGTTGCTGCCGATTCTGTTCAATGTTTCAATGTTGTGAGCATCAAAAATGAAATGTCTTCCACCTCCACCGCCTTCTGGGCTCGCATCTCAAAACCTGGTCAAAATAAATCCCAAACTATCTGCGCGGCGAGACTCCCCTCGAGGTTAGATCACAAATACATTGATTTGGTTGGTATTAATCGCAACACATGCAACTTGACACGGCTCCATGCTGGTACTAACTCTCACTACTGGGTGGGGTTTTGTTTTTGTTTGCCGTCCTCGCACAATTCCATCGCGACGTCCCTGAGCAGTGCTGCGCATCGGCTGCAGACACATAGCTCGGACCGGTGTAAAGCTGCGTGGCACCCGGTGAGGTGAGACGTGACACATAATACCTGCTGCGCCGTAGGACACTTGAGATGAAGGTGGATGCATGTTGGGTGCAGCAAAGTGAATCACTCTAATCTTAAGCACATGTAGCATTTAATTGGGGGTGGAATGCAAAGCGCTGAGCCGACCGAGGGCACGGTTTGAAGTCAAGCATTTGCACATGAGCTATTTTAGTCACACTAGTCCTTTTATAGTGGTCTCAGCCAGTGTAAACACGGTCTGTCCAGGGGCCCCAAGGCAATGAGATCAGACTGAGACCAGCTTTTCTCTGATATCTTTCCAGGCATGGCGTTATGACACTGCAGGCACTGTCAGAGTCCAACAGAAGACTGTGGCTGGAAGCCATGGATGGCAAGGAGCCGGTGAGGAGCTCTGGCTGCTTGGCCAGGATGTTTTTTAGGAGTTTCTTTGACAAGAAAAACAATACTGCGACTGAATTATTGGTCAGCGGCACCCTCCTCTGGTGCGTTCCGGCTAAGTCTCCAGAAAGAAAAGATGACCTCACCGTCAACTTGAGCTAATAATAGATCAGTCTACTTAAAGCAAAGAAACTCTGGGAAAACTGTGTGACAGAAGCCTCTCCCTTTCCGGGGCTTCTGAACAAAATGTTTCCTCGAATTGATTATGATTTTTCTAAAACTTTCTCCAGATTTACAACCTGCCAGCCATACTAAGCAAAAAGGAAGAGAGTAAGTCTGTTTTTTTTTTATCTTTCAAAACCCCTTTCATCATTCAATTTCATACACTCGGAATAAATCCCCGGCACACACTTATCAAACATATCCTCCATCACCTATAGCTGTATCTGTTCATTAACACAATTACTTGACACACACCCACTCAGCTGACATACCGCAGAGCCTTCCAGCACAAGGGTTGCATCTTATTAGTCGAAGCAAAAACATAGGGGAGTGCTTATTATTCCTGCGTGGTGCGCAGTTAACCGACAGTAATTGATGTGTCAACCCTATTCTCATGTTGTATTACAGCATTTCTTAATGAAGCGGGCTTTAACTTTGTAAGGAAATGCATTGACCTGGTGGAGACAAGAGGTGAGGCGTTTAAAATCTCTCAGCTTTCATTTGTCGAACGACCTTAGCGCAGCCTGCTTGTGATTATGAATAACAATGTGCTTCATTCATTAGCGGGCCGCGGCGACGCGTTGCATGAGCCGAACAGAAAACCTTTGTTCCTCGTCGTTTTTTCGATCGCTGAACTTCCTTTTTCTCATCGCCACGCAGGCATAAACACAATGGGACTGTACAGGATCGGAGGGGTCAACTCCAAAGTGCAGAAGCTGATGACCACTGTCTTTTGTAAGTAGCCTTAAAATGAGGGGGGAAAATAGACTCAGTAGAATGGAAAGTGCTAATGAAGTCTGTGTTAAGGAGACTGGAGCCAAAGTGCTATCAGTGTTTATCAAATGCTTTTTTTCCGTCCTCAGGGTATCTCTCAACAGCATTCTCACGTGTCATGAAGCAAAACCAACATCAAAATAGATAATTCTCTGATTTCCAAATGCACAAATGGTCGCTTTCTCTCTCTAAAGCTTGTCAAGGTTTGGCATATGAACAGCTCATTTTTTCACAACCATCTCAGGCTGAACTTGCGTGAGCCTGCAGAGTGAGGGAAGAGGTCCTCCTAGTGGCGCGGCGGCGTAACAGCCACCCGGCCCTCGTATTACTCTGTCATTGCCTTATTAGATGAACCAGGGTAATCCTGTTAGCATGCATTTCATACATTTGAACAGGAAATGTCAAAATGATTTATTAAAGGCTCTCTCAAGCTTGATCTCCATCTCCGCGAGACGCCGCACGTGTGCGCCTGTGAGCCTGTGAGCAGTCCATAATTTCAGAGCTCATTTAAGCAGCCTGGCAGGTCATGTCAGGTTGTATTGGTTTCTCCGGTCAGTTTACAGCTCGCTCATTGTGGTGATATAAAAAAAGAAAATGTGTTTCCAATAGCATCCAAGGCACCAGTGGACATGGACCTGGATCCAGAGACGTGGGACAACAAAACTATCACCAGCGGTCTGAAGAATTACCTCAGGTCAGCTCGCCCCGCCAGCTGTGTATCTTTAGCTGTCAGGAATCATAATTACCTCCGTAATGCCCCTTTGAACACCTCCATGTGTTAGTCACACGTTCAGAGCTACCAGTGACTCACAAAGGAAAGGTGGCTGCATTCAAAAGCCCAATGTCACCGGAGAAATAAATGGTAACGGTTCTTTTTATTCCCCAGATGTCTCTCTGAGCCTCTAATGACCTTCAAGCTCCACAAAGATTTTATCATGGCTGTCAGTAAGTTGTGAAAAGTTACTAACCACTTTGATATAATGGATATTTTACCAACCGCTCCATTTCATTTTATTTTTCGACACGAGAGGGAGATATTAAAGTTAGCCGAGCTTGGTCAAATTCAAAACAGACGCCGCAGCTGAATCCTATGTTTACTGTGTAAATGTTGTTAATCAAAGATGTATATGAGTACATATATATATATATATATAGTCGTGTTTGCAAATTTTGTAAATGTAGGGATCTGAAATGAGCAAAGATTGAACCAATTAAATGGCTTCCATCTCTGAAAATACACTTGTGCTATGTGCATCACGTAGCTCTCATATTGTGTCAAACTGAGCGGTTAAATTGGTTTAATCTGCTCTAATATATGTGTTAAGCATTTGCTTGTTTCTACACCTCTGGACATAGCGTCAAAAAGTCAATAGTTGGCAGCTTTGCCTTTTTTCTGTCCAAGTACACGAGCCTCTTGATCATCTTATATCCATTTGCCCTTCCTCAGAGTCCGATGACCAGAACTACAGGGTGTGTGCTGTCCATGCTCTGGTTCACAAGCTGCCAGACAGGAACAAGGAAATGCTGGAGCTACTAATAAAGCACCTCGTCACGTACGTGTTCCAGTAATGAGCCTTGGAAAAAAAAAAAGGAAAAGCTCTATGAGAGGAGATAGAAAATTGCTGAGACTGATTTAATTTGCCATCACAGCGCGGGGACTCTTTAATGTATTTACAGGTGCCTCTGAAACCGTCAGAGTCTGATAAATAACAAAACTGTCAACGCGCGGTTAAGAGTTTCCATTAAATCAGCAGAGAACAGCATCTTACACGTCTCGTCCTCGTGCAGGGTTTCCACGCAAAGCCAGTCGAACCTGATGACAGTTTCCAACCTGGGTGTCATCTTTGGGCCGACGCTGATGAGGTCACAGGAGGAGACCGTGGCCGCCATGATGAACATCAAGTTCCAGAACATCGTGGTGGAAATTCTCATCGAGAACTTCATTAAGGTGATTTATCGTTTGGCTTCGGAGGTACTGTAGTCTTGTATTTTCACCTTCATCACTAAACCCGTTTAATTTTCACTTTTACTAGTAGTTTTGAATCCTACCATCGTTCCACACAAGCAAAAACAGATTTGTGTCCAACGTGATGTGCGAAAAAAGAGCTTGACACTTCACGAAGACAATATTTTAGTGTCTTTTATCGTTTTACATGCAACTTCATATTGCATTTTTTCACATTCATTCATTTTCACAACATTGCATGTTTCGTATTTTCCGGAAACCTCCTCTGACGCCTCTGATTAAGCTACGTAGCGTTGTGTTAGATGCAAGACTTCGACCAAACACTTTGATAATATTGTGACTGAAACCTTCAAAAACACAGTTTAAACACCAGTCTGTATTGGGTAAGAAATACACAGATTGCGTCATTTCTGTTGAGTGATTAGCGCTCCTTTCTCGACCTGCAGATCTTTCACCAGCCTCCGGATCCCAATGTTCCTCTGCCCCAACCGCAGAGTCGGCCCGGCTCTC
>OMLP01019045.1:27871-55200 GCA_900302685.1 Spondyliosoma cantharus
GGGGACAGACAATGCACACAATTTTACCAGCACTTGATTTTGAAACACGTAAAGAAGGAGGAGATGGCACATAATGAGGAGAAACATGATGAGGGGCTCTCCACTATCAACATGGTTTCTCCTAGACACTAAGGCGGCGCCCTGAGGAGGCGTCTAAAGAAGGGAAAATTAGATAGAGGCAAGGCTGTGAGGACAGAGTGACACAGCCAAAGTGAGACACAGTGGCTCTTACATATCGCACATTACAAGATAACAGGAAATAAACGCTCAAGATGAAGAACACGGTGAACACTGGTCAATGTGATACTGTTGCTAACGACCTTTAACAACTACCATAGAAGGCCAGTCGAAACTTAACAAGGCAGCTCCCCCCTTTTGCAGCCTGCGATCCCTCACTCGGTGTTTTCATCGACTCGTCTTTTAGTCGCGACGTTCTGAACAATACGACGAAAGTATACATAAAAAAACAAATAAATAAATGATGTAGCATAGCAGGGATTATACTGTGGGATATAGTGAGAACAGTGAACATGCACCGACAGAACGCAGGCAGCAGAAGAAAGACACAGTGACCCAGAGTGAATTTAAATAGGGGGGGATTAAACTAAAGAGGGCCTGAAAGCCTGAAAGAGGCCGTCAACCTGTCTGTTATAACTGATGCCTCTGGTTTTTCCCTTTCACAACAGCCCCAATGCGATATTTACTTGGCTTGGACAATATTTGACAAGTAATAAATAAAATTAAAAACAAGAACTTGGGCCAAACAGCTCCTGAAGCAGATCGGAGACGCTCTCAACTCACCCTCAACTGCTCTTTTGAAAAAGACTTTGCAGCTCCCGCAGGTTAAGACTCCGTAGTGGCAACCGGATGCCTCGTCGCCACAGATCATGCACATTCTTTGAGGCGGCATACTGGGTGAAGAAAAAAAAACAAAACACACACCGATGGAGCTAAATGCATTTATTTTTTTTTCTGACTGGAACATTTGGTCTTAAAAAAAACTGTCCTTTTAAAACTTAATTCCACTTCCCACATCATGGTGAAAAAGGCACATGGAGCAGGAAACATTAAGAGGTCAAACATGTGAGTTTAATTATTTTGTGAGGAAAGGCAAGAGCTGATCATCGCTTTAATGAATTGCCTCTGACACAAGTGATTTTTCAAGATGCTCCTTTCTGTGTTTGCCAGCGAAGGACCCTGAGTTTAAAAGAAGAGTGAAGAGGAAAGTAATGGTGAATTTGCAGGTGCTATTTTACGGAGCCTTCTGATAATCAGACCAGACGTTATCAGACGTTCGCCTGATCTGAGTCACTATCTGACAGTTTGTTTGTTCCACTTCCCCAGACTCGGAAACATCCTGAGTGACTCACACAGTGGTGGAAAATGCTTTGTTCGAAGGCATATCTTTAATTACTATCTGATCATTCGTGTGTGTGTGTGTGTAGGTGTCTGGTCTAAACACCACTGCTGTCTACTTTCCATCTTTAAACTCCAACTGTCACACAAAGAAGCACAAATTTACGTTATGATTAAACTTCATATCTCATCTGGACAGTGACTTCGAGCTGAATGTTGTAGTTAACTGTTACCCGAGGAATGCAGAGAAGGGCGATGGGTTCCTCTGGGACAGGGACTGGCTCTGGATCCCATCATAGCCGCCGTGTGTGAACGGCTCCTCCGTCAACCCTGCGGACTGGACCCAGTACTGCGTCTCGGCCGGAGGCGTCTGCATCTGCCAGCGGGGAACCTCGCTCTTGTACGTGGTCAGCTGCTGCTGGGCCGTGTGCCTGTTTGCATCAAAGCTGATGACGGCCTTCCCGGACACGCCGCACCTGGAGTCTGTCCTCACCTGGCTCAGCGCCGTCAGCTGCTCTGATTGGTTCAGGTCGATCAGAAAGCTCGGAGATCCCGGCGCGAAGCCCGTCGACTCTCTGTCGCTGAGCCCCAGCTGCTGCCTCCTGCTGTTGGTCTGACAACAGGTGTCGAGAGCTGGTATCTCCGACGACGGATCAAAGCTGGAGCAGGGTGTTTCCATAATCACAGAAGGCTCCTTCTCATCTTTGATGAACTTGCACGCTCCGGTTGCCGAGGAGAGGTTTAAACTTGCGCCTGGTAAACTTTCGGATGTGGCCACGTTCGTCTCCTGGACGTTTACAAAATCTCCCCAAGGCACGCTGTCGCACTTCAGATACTCACTGCGTGCGTAAAAGTGTTTGGCAACAAGTGAACCGCCGAGCAGGTCACAGTCTTTGAAAACTGCGCCGTCGCTGCCTGAATTCAGCCCGCGGATCAGCGCGCCGGAGTTTCCAAAATTACGCACGGAGGAGGACATGCAAGTGAGAGACTGCGAGTCGCTCGATAATTTAGCATTACCGTACCCGGCTTCGATCATGTCGCTCACTCTTGTATCGGTGGAATCGGCGATCGAAGTGCTGATGGCGCTCATCCTCTCGTTTAGTTCACTTTCCATCCTCCTGAACCGCGACGCGCGCACAGCGGAGAGTGGAGTGCGCCCAGGAGCTGGACGCGCTGTGATAACTTGTAGCTCTGAGACTCTCCTGTGGTGGTGGTGGTGGTGGTCCTCCTCCTCCTCCTCGTCGACGGAGGCTGTGACTTCTCCTTTCTTCCACACGAGAGTCTATTCCATAAGCTTTAACAGCTGCTCAGAGGAGAAAACTTACTTTGACGCATAACGTCGATGAGGCATTAAAAGGTGCGCATTTACAAACCGAACCTTGCATATTGAAGTCAATTAGCCTTCTACAATAGTTCCTTGTCCGGGTGGTCCTGTCATGTTTCGAAGTTGAATGGATTTTCTTTTTCTTTGTCACAGATTTCCAAAAAGCTTTCCTCGTGAGCTGAAAAGCCAAGCAAGCCTCCGAGGGATGACAAAACGTATGGAGTAACACTTCCCTTACAGCGCATCTATAGCTAATGGGCCAGCCAATGAGAAGGCTGGAAGAGGGAGCGCTTCAATTTCAAGGGTCGTTAGTCTCCTCCCTGCTGCTCGCGATTCAGGTACTTACAACATGATGGTGACATTTTTTTTGGGGGGGGGTAGGGCAAATAGGAAAATATTGGAAAGGAGGTGCTCATGGGAGATGAGACAATAAGACTACAAACCTGTCATTAAGTTCATAATTACACGAGCTGTGCACTGTAAATACATTAAAACAATCTAAGTTCAACTGCTGCTGTGAATATTTCAGTCAGCTTAATTCAGGCTGAAGAGTTTGTTTGAAATCTTAATTTTAACACAGTTGAAAGTGAACTGAACTTGAACATTCGTCTTCGCTTAATTTAAGACATGATCTTGAATCAGTGACTGTTCAGTGACGCCGACAGTCATTGCAATTCAATTTGATTTCCTTACATTTAAAAACAAAAAGCACTTTGAAGAAGTCAATTCTTCGTTTTCACACAAGAAACAGCAGCAGTTGCTCCGGGCGTTATATCCACCAACTCACAATGACTTGATAAAAAAAGTGATAACAGTTTGATAAAGTAAGGACTGGATGTAATACTAACCTTTAACACGGACAGCGTGTCAGTTTTGCAGCACGTTTCCATAACATGTGTTTTTTTTTCAAACTATTAAAAAAAGAAAAAGAAAAGAAAAGTATCCGGACAGTTTTACCTCTCAAACAATGCATGCTGGGAAGTCAGCCAATCATGCACATCCAACTCATCATTTAAAGTCAAAAGACTAGAATAAAGAGAAATAGAGAATAAAAAGCTACAAACTTTTAAACACATAGAACTTGTACGTGTATGCTAAGCTAATTATAAAAGATACGTTGATGCTATAATTGACTTTTTACAGGGTGCAAGTAAGTTGAACCTTTGCGTGGTCTGGATGGCGGTGCTCTATATATTTCGCGAGGAGTCATTACAGCATCCTAATCTCCTCTCATGTTCGGTTATCATCATTAGATAACGGAGAGGGTTTACTATGCACGCTAATCAGCTGCGCGAGGATGCTGTTGAGGCGTGGAGCCTTGGCCCCCTTTCTCCTCCTGCGTCATCTGCTTGATATCAGAGGGGATTCTCGAGCCGTGGCCTTACACAGCTCTCGGATAAGTTTGCTTTCTCTCGTATCTTCGTGATGTGTGCTTCAAACGCTAGTAACGGCCTGGCTTTGAGACAGAGTTGTGACTCTGCTCCCGTGATGCTCGTGGTTCGCGGCAACCGAAAGCTTTGAATTCTCGCGCAATCGGCGGTGAAGTCCTCACAACAGCTCCGTTCGGGGGCCCTGACAGCTCGAGTCTGGCGTTCGCTCGTACTTTAAATGGACCTGAGCTGTGTCTACATGACAGGTCAGACTACTCTCAGACATTTGTCTTGCTTCACAGCATGAAGAGCGTCACAGCGTCTGCTGTGGCCATTTACAGAACCCGCTGACGTCCGTGAGGTGGAGATAATCCTTTAATTACATCCATTAAACATTATGCTCAAGTGATCAACATTTTTTATTACACACTACATAAAACAAGTTAATGGTCTTGTGTGAACATTTTTTTTTTTTTTTTTTTAAACTGGAGTCCTGCTGGATGATTCCAAGGTTACAGAAAAAAAAACCAAATTATCTCACAATTTGAGATTAACACAAAGCTCTGAGGGCAGTCATCATTTATCTTTATGTTACATCCGACTTATCGACCTGCTACTTAAAATATATGCAGTTGTTTTTTTTTTATTTATCTTAAACTGCTTTTACTCCAGATTAAAAAAAAATCAGCCTGACAATCACATGTTAGCAGTCAGTGCATAAACAGCATGCAGCCATGTGAACTGTGCACATACAGGGACAGGGACAAGAAGTATTTGACGACTTCCACTCCCAAAGTGATACATCTACGCTACGGAAAACATAAGGGACGTTAACAATGTCATTATATTTAAAATACAGAATATAAATCCTTCGGTTTGCGTCTAAAAATGTGTGTTAAGTCAGTGCAGCCCTGAATGACTCAAAGAGCGAAGCAAGTCCAGTTAATACGCCTCTGAAAATCTACATTCTTTAAGAAAGTACAGCTGGCGAACTCTTCCGCTCCTCTCTCTGGTGAATATTCATCACTTCTCCCAGCTGCCTGATGAGCTTCGCCAGTGTCTCCATGTCCTGGCTCCCCCTCTCCAGCAGCTCGTAGCGCAGACTGGAGATGTCCTGTTTGATCTCTTTCAGCTCGCCTGTGGGACAGTAAGGGAAACGGCGTCAAATGAGTTTTTTTTTTGTATTCACGTGACCCAGACGTGAAAAGCGCTGTGGCCAGAGCACCCGCTGAACTCGCCTTCGTTCACTTCGTCGTCGTCTTTGTCTCTCTGCGCTTTCAAGATGTATCTTTTGATGAGGCGATTCATTATCTTCTGCGATAAAGAATGAGAAGGTTTAGAGTCCCGAACCGATCGGTTGTTTGTTCTTAAATAAAAATCACAGGCGTACAGAAAAAAAAAAAGGGAAAGAAGAGCAGCTGTCTAATTAATTCAATGAGCTTCTTTGATTATATTTATGGTTTGACTGACCAGGTTTGAGTTGATGCATTTAGCTTTTGACTTAAAAAAAGAGTGTAAATAATGTCTTTTCAAATCAGCTTGGGGTCTGCACGAGTCTTTGAATTATGCCAGTCGAGTCCCCATCTACTTCAGGTGTTTAAGAGAATGCCGTCATTCTGTTTTGCTGTGAAACTCCAGAAACGTTTTGTGGACAATGAAACTTCACCCAACTTTCCATCAGCATGAGGCTGAGTAGAGGAAGACAGAACTTTTATTGTCTCCTCCAGATACGAGGTACTTCAGTCCCACTATGTCACAAACGCCGCATTATTTATGTTCACATGTTTATGAGTAAAAAAAAACAAAAAAAACATCTGTTATTATCAGGTTGATGAGCACTGAAAGCTGCTTTACTTGGTGGCGGGTTGGACCAAGTGATTCTTCCACGCTCAGGTCCTCCTGTTGCCTCAACTAAGATTGAAGACGAGAAAAAAAGAGATGAAGCGACGTTAATACTTGTCTTAAAGCATGCCTGTAATGCACACGCTTGCACCTGCAACTCCTAAATGTAACACAAGAGGGCTCTGTAGATCACTTAGAATGTAGGTCAACCTCGCTTTTTTAAATTCAAGAGAATGAATTTGAAATATAACGTTTTGTCAGCAGCTGCTTCTTCACCTTGTTAAGCTCCATCTCGTCATTTGGATTTCCCTTGCCTTTGCCTTGAGGTACATCCCAAAGAAATTGCCTCATCCCCAGCAGGAAGGAAACGATAGACGTGGGGTTGGGCACGAGGTTGAAGGGCACTGGCAGTGTGCCGCCGTACTCGAAGTACGACAGCCACAGTTTAGCTCTGGCAAACTTCCACTCGACGTCGGAGTCGTCCTGCGCCAACGGGAGAGGAAACGGTGAGGAGGAGGAGGAGGAGGAGGAAGAAACGCTTGATGTGCAACAGGTGAATATTCAGAGATTTAATCAAATTAACTTCCAAATGACGTTAAACCAAATAACCAAGAGTGATTCAGCAATGCAGACGCTGAAGACGTACCTCAATTTCCTGGAAGGAGCTGTTGAACATGGCGATGAGCATATTCAGCAGGACAATCACCATGATGATGTTGTACACCCCGTAGAGAACATAGCCGATATTCTCGATGAACTTGTGGTCGATGTTAATGACCACTGATTTCACTTCTGACAGGCCAAAGATGGCCCAAAACAAGGTTTTGAAACTCTCTTCGAGCCTGGAGGAACAGAGAGATGGGAATTAAACAGGTGTAGAGCAACCGATGTACTACTCTAACATTTAACCATCTCCCACCCTGCGTTAATGCAACAGGCATTTTACACTCACGTTGTAAAGGCGTCGTTGTACTTGGCTCCGAGGTAGTACGAGTACAGGTTGAACATTCCCACCATGAAAGCCACAAACACTGTGATGAAAATCACCATGAACTTAAAGATGTCTTTTACCGTCCTCCCCAGAGAGATCTGCAAAGGCCCAAAGCTCTCGTTGGCCGGCAGAATGTATGCGATGCGAGAGAAGCTCAGCACGACCGCGATCGCATAGAGGCCTTCGGAAATGAGCTGCGGGTCTGACGGCACCCAGTTGACTCGAGCTGAAAGGAAACCAATGCGATTGCAGTCAGTAAACTTTCACTCAGTTTAGATCGTGACATTAATTATTTGTTTTTTATGGATTTCCTCTTCTAGAAGAAAATCATCTTTAAATAGCAGCCTATTATATGTTAGTTCAAGACAATTTATTGAATCAGATATATGTGATTTTTTTTAGTCCACGCTTACCCAGCTGGAAATATTGTATCTCAAAGGGCAGCGTCATGTTGGACAGGTCAGTATAGTGCTTGTCAACATAACACTGGGCAGTGTACGCATGCCAGAAAGCCATTAACCTGGCAATGAAAGAGGTCATAAAAATGGACAAAATGCTAAAGTCAAGAAGGTTCCAGGGTTCGGAGATGTATTCCCGGATGTCCTGCGACCAGATGTCTTTACACTCTTCCCAGATCTTCCCTGTGGGAAAACAAATCAGAAATGCTTTTGTCAGCCACACTGTTTCTCTCTCATATGTCGAATAAAATAATCGCTGATATACTTGTATAAACACGTATAAACATGATAAATTAGGCCTGCATTGATAGTCTGATCACATAGCATTTCCTAATGCGGTCTGACTTGCCTGTAGAGCCAAGTGACAGTGTCACCTTGACTTTTTCCGTCTTTGGGAAGTCATTACAAGTCTGATTTATTATGGTACATGTGCTGAGAATACATAATTATCTATGCGGGCCATTTCCTAGCATGATAGATGTTCGGGGATTTGTAACTCCTCAATGACTTGCAATATCCTTGACCCTGCATCCGCCTGCATAAATGATGTGATTGTGAAAAGTGTGGGACCTTGACTTAAGACTGTGAGAAGAAGACGGGACTGAGTGTCAGAAAGATGGGAGAGGAATACATTAACATAAATAAAAGATATAGCAACATAACAGAAAAGGAGATTTGACGGCTAGTTAGGATATCGGGGGGGGTTGTGTGTTTAAACTCAGCACCTATGACCCAGGATATGATGAGGATCTCCATCCAGGTGAAGGAGGTGGTTTTCATACGAAACAGCTGCGAGGGGTGGTCGTGGGCGGTCATGTTGGGCAGCAGCGACGTTCCCCCGAACCGGTCTGCTGCGTTCAGGACCAGCAGGCAAAGAAATATCATAAAGGAAGCTGCGTGGGCCACAAACTTCAGGAAAGGTCCACACACGAGTTTTCCTAACTGAAACAAGTCAGGGAATGGAAAAAAAAAGAGAGAGTACAGTTAAACATTATTTTATCTGGCAGAATATCATTTTTACACACAATAAGAGATAGAGACATAAGACATATATTGTAGAAAAACGACAAATAAATGTAAAAATAATAATGTTTTTGCAAGGGTGTGTACTAAACAAGTATATCTCCTTAGGTCTTTTGAATATAATTTGTATTCTGGGGCATCTCTGCAGTTCCACAATGCTTTATGTGTTTATGTTTTACTTGTATCATAAAACCGCTGCCCTTGCATTTTGGATATTCTACTTGGCCGTATAGTGACATTTAAAGCTGCGTTAATCTAGTTTGATCACTTTGGAAGAACTCCACAGCAAGCTGACAAACCCACAGCCGTGACATAGTATTGCCTGATAAAGATTTTGTGTTTTATGTTTGAGCAAATATTGTAAACGTCGTTCGCGACTCACCTTACTCGATGGTGCTATCCAGTACATCAAGGCCAGGACAGGCAGCCCGACAGCTACGCCGAGGACGAGCAGGATTTTGACTGCTGTGGTTTGCTGACGTAGTCCATACAAGTTCTCGTACCAGATGGAGAGGAGCTGCTGTTGGCAGTTCGGATGTGCCACAAACTGAGAGAGGGAGCGCAAGTGGAAGGAATTATTTGTGGGGAGCTCGAGGTATGAGTGTGAACATCAGTTCTAATCCTGGAAAGTAAAGCGTTCCCCTCGCACGCTTACCTTTTTAACTTCATATTTTATTGCAAGTTTCAACCTGATAAGGTTTTGTCTGCCGAAGGTTTCAGAGCTTTGGCACGATTCCGTGTCTCCGTTTAAGATGGCCTTCACCTCCTCGGTGTTTCGACACAAATCCAGAAGTCCCACCACGAAGTCTTTACACTGCATGGACAGTTTCTGATAATCATTCTGTAACATACAACGGCAACATTGTTCTCATACTGAATCACTCATAACACAAACTGTATAAATCCGGTCATAACTGCAGAAAGTAATCTTTTACTCAACATGACGCACAGCTGTTGTCCCTGAAATCTTAGTGAACAAAACCCCAATAACTCTTAACTTGAAGGTCCAGTGTGGCAGATTTGGCAGGAATATAATATAATATTGGTAGGAATGGAATATAATGTCGTGTTTTCACGAGTATAGAACAACCTGAAATTAAGAATCGTGTTTTTGTTGAATGAGCCTGTCTACAGAGGGAGTCTGCCGTGTTGCATCGGCATGTTTCTGCAGGAGCCCAGATGAGATGTACCAAAGTTTGGCTCTACGCGCTGCTAAATCCTTCACACTGGACCTCTGAAAACTGTACCTTGAACTCCTTCTCAGTGTTGGCAAGAACTGCGAGCTCATTGCCCAGCTCCAGAGCCGCCATCACAGGGTCCTCGTTGGAAAGCGACAGATACGCCGGACTGGCCAGACCTTTGTACGCATGGATGCGGGATTGTGAGTGGCTAAATGAGTCGTGCTTTTGCTGCTCGCTGCAGGTCCGGCACTGGCAGAAGTAGTCATGGGGCCGCTCTATACGGGCCCCCTTCGTGAGAAGTGTGTGCACTATTTCATACTCGTGGCACTGGGAGGCCAGGATGATGGGGGTGATGTCGTGTGAGAATCGTGTGCCATCCTCGTCGTAGGCAAAGAAGTCGTCGTGTGTCTCGGCCTGACCGGGACTGTTGGTCAGCCTCTGACCGTCCGCGAAGGCCTCGTGGCTCAGTATGGCCTCCACTATACGGATGTAGCCTTTACTGATGGCTAACAGCAAAGCATCTCCTATTCTGGCGAGGTCTTTCTTCCGAAGCAGGAGCTTCGTCACGTCCAAATGCTCATTGGCAACTGCCAGCTGCAATGCATTCTGGCCCATGTAGTTCACACAGTTGACATTGAGGTCAGGCAGCTCATCTAGCATCCGCCGCACTTCGGCAATGTTGCCATATTCTGCAGCATCTAAGAAAAGTTCCTCTGTCATGGAAAGGCAGGAGGAGGACTGAGCCTGAGACAGGTATCCAGCTCCCCGTAAAGCTTGTCTCCGGGGTTTGGCCATGGCTGGCTGCAGCATCACGGCTCTTCCGTCATCGCTCCACCTAAACACAGATCAATACATTTCAGATCATATGACACTATATGGCTAAAACCTTACCTTTGTAAATGTAAATCTAGTAGGAGTCACTGTTACACAGACACGATATTTTCAGCTTGTTTGGGTAAATGAACGTTAGCTCCATCTGTACTTCCCAAAAATCTCGAGGAATGAGACAACAAGAAGCCCTAAGAAGTGAATGCCCAACAGGGTGCAGTGGACAGCTGGTCTCCGCTGAATCATAAACTCTCGCTACATGTGTGACGCCACCCACAGCGCCATCATCTGCTCCCCTTCATTTCATTGCCCGGTGCTGTCCATCCACTCAGTCTCCGTCTGACAGTTGGGCCGATTTTAATTTGCATTTCTGGAATATTATACAGCAGTGTCATCAGGTGTTTGACGGTAAGTCCAGTGGCAAACTTTTATTTACAGACTCAAGCATGATGTTAGGATCCTTCAGTAGACTATGACCGCGCGACCATATGACAGAGACTATTTTAAATCCTAATTATGCTTCGGGCCAATGTCAAACAAGTAAATCTACTTTCTGTCCAGTAATTACATTAGAATAACGTGGTTATCTCAGGAGCTAATTACTTCGGCGCGGACGATGATGGATGGTGACAAAGTCCCTTCATTCAATCATAATTAGCGTTAATACGATTTTACACAACTGAACAACCTGGTGAGGGCAGGCTGTGTACAGAATATGTTTTAATACAGAGTGAATTCATGGAACTATCCATCTTTGACATCAAGTCTCTCTCAGCTGAGACAAGATTACAATGAAAACTATGTCGTGTTGATCAGCCAGAAGGTGGGGGAAAGAAAAAAAAAACTCAAAAGAACTGGCATGATCGCAACATGACATTTTTATCCCAAGTTTTTTGGGTTTCAAAGCGGAACGGGTAGCTGCTCAGCGTGGATTTACCTGCCGGGATTTCAGCGGACGCCTCGCTGTTTTGTGCCCTGCTGCCTCTTCTTCATCATGACAGGCAGCTGTTGACATGATGGATTACAACACAGGCACTTCCTGCACTACTTTAATGATGTGCTGTGTGATAGATAAGCTTCTTCTGCCGTTGACGTCATCAGGTGATGTGTGTGTGTGTGCATGTGATGTTAACATTTCTAGTTGCTGAAAAGGAGAAATCTGTGTCACGTCTCACAGAGGTGGACATCATTTATGAGGCTACATGACGAGGGCAGGCACAATACTGCAGGATGAGATCACTGAGTAATAGCCTCTCACAGTGGCTCCACTCCTACATCATGGGCCTGAAGCTTTTTTTTTTTTTTTGTTTGTTTTCCTCAGAAGCCTCACCAAGCATGTCATCTCCAGCATGCATCATATTGTGTCTCACAGCAGTATCAAAAGTCAGAATGGTCCACTCACCTCTCAGAGTCCCAAACGACCTCACTTTCCACCTCAAGTCGACCCAAAACTGCGTCCAGAGGCGGCCACCTGCACCCCTTGTAACCTATGATCCACACATGTCAGCCGGCTGCCCACCTGTGAGTGCGGCTCTCACCCTTGCAGCTCTCACCTTGGGTCTGGATGCTGACGGCACGTGCTGCCTCTCCACGCCCAGTGGGCGGTTTTCTAGCTGCTTTAAAGGTATCTTGCATATGATATGACGTTATAGCGTTTGTTGTGTGGTGCTGTGTATATCTCAAGTTGACTTCCTCAATTTTTCATAACTGTGATCGGCAAGCCCCCCCCCCAAAAAACACAAGACACGCGAGTATGTCAAACTAATAGAGGATTGCATTGACCTACCTGGTTGTGTCATAAACTGAGGCACAAAGGCTAAGGGATTATTTTCTTAGGAACTATTTGTAATTGTCAGTGCGCAGGCTTCAGGCAGCACCGCCGCTAATGCTCTATATGGTGTTTGACACACCGAGAATAGATTGGATGCAGCGGCATAAACAATCTGTAAAAAGCAGATTTTCCTAAATCCTCTTACATCAAGGTGCCATCAAATGTAACACGTAATAACGACGTGCCTTTATATTTCAGAAGCTATGCAAAAACAATCCTCGTACAATTACGTGCTTACAAACCTTTTAAAAATGTTTTTTTTTTATTGTTTTGTTTGTTTGTTTGTTTGTTTGTTTTACACATTTTTACGATTGCTTTTATATTCTTATTCTTGCTGTTTTATAATGTTGTAAAGGATTTCATTCCGGATTAACAAAGATTTATCTTATTTTATTTTGCCACATCTTATCTTATAAATCTGTGTTTTTCTTTATGTGCCGATTTACATGCAAAAGCGCAAAGACAAGACGAGCACTGATTTAATGTCAGTCAACGTACCTTCAAACCTGCAATGATGATAATGTTTAACAGTTAAGTTAAAACTATGTGACACTTTTAATTGGACACGCATAATTCCTACTAGGCTCTTTAATTTGACGCATCTATTTCTGTTTGATTGTGTTGTTGTTGTTGTTTTTAGCTCTTTGTTTCCATCTATACTCTGCTGTCGTTCATTATTACGACACTTCCAGGTGTACCTGAAGGCCGCTCGCATGTGTTTGAGCCCTGCGCCCTCTGCTGGACGTGTCGGGCACGACCACCACAAGTCCCCGTTGTCAAGGAACTGCGTCCTCGGTTGCTAACACGGAGGGACCGTACACACAGACACACTCAGGCGGGGAAAGTGTCAACTTAGCTCGATCATTCCTCCACAAAACGACCGAGGAGCCCGTCATTCTCGAGGATAAGTTGCCGCCATGCGGATTCGAGCATTTCCCTTGCAACTTCTTCTTCGCCCTGAAAATGGTTGACTGAGTTTCGAACGTTAGCTGAACAGGACCCGACGAGCCAAGTTAGCAGCTAACGTTAGCAGCTCTGCTAACCTGTATGTCTGCCCGGTGTCAGCGAGAAGCAGCTGCCTCGGATGATGCAAGTTCCTCAAGACACCTTCTTCTATCATTCGTATCCTGTCAACGTTCAGTTGTCGCTTTCTGTAGGGTTATTATAGAAATGCTTAAGAAACTGTAGAGAAGCTGTTCATGTCGCTTTTGACACTGTGTATCACTATTGGCAGGACTTGTACCCCATAAAACCAACTTTAATCCATTTATTTACTCAAGACTAAGTATGGCTGGGCGATATATTGATATTGTATCATGAGAATAGATCATCTTTTCCTAACATACATACATTGCCTTTACCCATTTGGCTATGCATATCTACATTATAAGGTACATGGTAGATTTATTGTCATTTTGTAAACAATGGTTTAGAAATACTAAACTAATGATTCAGTCCTGTTAAATCTATTTAAGACTCAGCAGATATCAAGATATCACGTGTAATTTTCCAGATTATGTATTTATTAATAATCTTGTTGTGTTCATATTTTGTGAAAGTATCAATTATCCCTACAATATTGTCACAATATCACTATCAGGGTATTTCGTCATACATTTTTCTACGTTTACAGTGCGGTGACACTGATCTATACATTCCCATAAAGCTGCTTTCCTTAGTTGCTCATTTGCAGAAATTCCAGGTTGGGAGCTGATGGAGGCCTCGAAAACGAGAGACAACTTTTGGTCGAAGAACAGAGGTTATGCAGAGCCCGAGCTCGCAAGTTTTCCGTGGAAACCAACCGACGCAGGAAGTAAGCTTTGCCGCCTAATAATTCTGCGTTGTCGTTTTGATGCGTCCTCTCAGTTCATTCTGCCACCCACACCTGCCAGTTCTTTGTAAACTCAAAGCAGCATCTTCCATTTTTTTTCCCCTGGAAGCTTACTGGTGCACCTCCCGGACAGACGGCTTATGGTTCTGTCCTCGGCTTAGCACCTTTGAGGCGTGGATGGTGCTGAAAGGATTTTAGAGTCCTTGAAATAGATCTGCTGGCCCCACAGGGTAACTGTGGGTCAGAGCCGTGACTGAGGCTTCACCTTTCTGACTACTAAAGCTGGAAAGTTCAGAGATCCGAAAAAAGGCCCCTTTAACAATATATGAAATATACCTTGTTTTAGCTTGACCTTTGAAATAAATGTCACAAACATTTATTCAATATTAAATGCAGTAGATAATTGTATACATCTGATGCTGGTAACCAGAAAACTGCCTGAATAAATTATTTCTGTTGTACTTTTATAGATATATTTCTTAATAGTGTCAGATAAGCATAAATGCAAGATTTTCCTTTCATGCCAGTGTAAAAAACGACAGAATTAGGTGTTAGTTTAGGTAACTTCTTTTTATAAGGACTATTGCTGCAACTATTAGTTGATTAACCCATTAGTCGAGCAAACATTTGACTCTTTTTGTCATTTATGATAGCAAATAAAGAGTCTTTGGGTTTTTGAATGATGGTTTAACAAAAGAGGCAAGAGAGTATTTTTCAACACTTGTTTCATAGACTGAACAACAAATCCATTGAACGTGGAAATATTTTGGTAGATTAACTGATTATGCAAATAATCGTGCTTGTCTTAAAGTCTCAAATTTAATTCCATACCAAAACGTTGGAGTTTCAAACTTAATTAGGTAATAAATGCGAGATGATAAAGATTTTGTTTATTTTAAGTTGTACAGTGTATGTGTTACTAAATGCTCTACTTAAAAATGTTCTACTTTTTGCTCTAGTTCTCAACACTGTTTAAAAATGTACTCTGCTTGTGTTGACATTGATTACAATTCCATTTTAACCTATTAATAAAACATTCATGCTGACCTTGATTGAACCGACCGATCTTTGGCTTCCTCTGTGAAGCTCTCTGGTAGCTTTTTATTTATTAATGGCTACGCTGAAAACATATCTTGTGGAATGGACTCAGGTTTCTTTATCTAAAACGTGGTCAGTCTGCATTTGATCAGTTGAAATGTCCCTCAGGTTGATGCTCTGCTCTTCTTCAGGGCTCTGGAGGAAAGACAGAAGCAGTGGGATGTGCAGGAGCAGCGGCTGCGACAGAATATCCTGCAGCAGCGCAGACAGCGCGTACAGGATGCGACTGAGCGCTTCCAAAGAGCCCATCTACCTCCTTCTCAGAGATACAGACAATGTCAGTGACGCATCTTACATACTGCTCCTAAGCGCTTGAAATAAAACGCTACGATCTTGCTACGAACTTCACTTTGTTTGAATGCTGTCCTATGTGTTGTTTCAGCTTTTAGAACAAATGCCTCAAATATCGAAGATGCACTCAGTCAAATTCAGAGCACGCTCAGTTCACACAGCGGGCAGTCCTCGTTCTTGTCCAGCAACTCCAACGTTAACAGGTAAACAGTTTGGCTAAGGATTTTTTATCTCATGTGTCCTGCATGCTAATAATAGCCCAGTCACTTCTGACGGAAAAAAAACCCTTCATATTGATACTCAAATGTTGGTGATATTTATGGTTTTTAGAAATGTATGTATTTCTCATAGTCTTTCGTCTTTTGAATGGCTGGATAAGTCATACATTTTATTTATATTTCTTTTATAGAAGCTGCACTCCGTCTCCTAAGCCTCCCACAGTGTCTAAATCCTCCCACCGCCAGGCACTCTCTGCTGTGGAGGCCTACACTAAACTGCTTCAGGAGCAGAGCATGACTTGCTTCAGGAACAGTCAACAAACTGAAAAAGCACAAGAAAGGCAACAGGATCACAGTCCACAGGTAAGTTGGTTATTGCACTTGAATGTCCAGGAAACAAAATGTGTTGCAGAGATTTCGTTTCTCACACGAATACAAACACTGCATTAATACTGGTAGGTCAACAGAGTGGCCATTGTTGCTCTTTGCTATGACCTGCTTTGAAAAACCAAACTGCAGATCAGTCTGTATCATTGATGGTTTTAAGTACTTGCTGGTACTTGGTAGAAACCTTTTAACTGAAGTTTAGGAACTGGCCAGAAGTTGTTGAGGATGAGAGCAGAGTGTACTTTGCAGCTCATTGAAGAGAATAAACAGTTCCTGTACTAAAGTAACCATTGACGTGGGGGGAGAACAGCTTATCTCAACTTTGAGAAATTAAAAAAAAAAAAAAGGCAAGACCGATTGAAGAAGGAGCTGAAATGAAATGAGTCTTAACTTTCTAGGATTCAAACTTACTTTTGACTTGTTCAGCCAGCCGTATCAGTCTGTGAGTAGCATGTAGACACTGCCAGAAGCTTCACTTTCACTCTAATCAACAAATCAGAAATTGATCTGTTTTTAAACAAAATTCATAATTTATATTTAATTGCCTATTTTGTTAGACTTATTTGAAAAGGTTGAAAAGGTTGTGTATGTATAGTTGACTCACACAACCTGCACTAACTAACTTTATGGACCACTTGGGGGCAGCAGACGCATCGTCAGCTTGTGCACATCTTGCAGTTATGGAGCAACACTATCATTCATTTTGACTCTTGTTTGAGGGAACTATCTGGCCCTGTAACTGCTAAACGCTGCACTTTGTTCCCCAGCTAGTCTCTGATTGTGTCTGTCTGATGTTCTCTGAGAGGACTGAGGGTTCTGTCACCTGCGGCACGTTTACACTCTGAATGTAGAAGTGTCAGTAAACAGGGCCTTGATGGTTGTGTCTGAAACCATTTCAACTTTGATCTTTGAAAGTTGTGTATGGGGTTGTGGAAAGGTGACGGTACACCCGCACGAGAAAGTTTTAGTTCTGTCTGAGATCAATCAACAGTGTGTGTGTTTTGTAGTCTGTAACTGACTGTGACTGAAAAAATGACCCGAAGACAATCTTTGTACCCAAGTGGTATACAGCTTCCGTGGAAATATGGATAAAGGCAATAATGTTGGGGTCACTTCAGGAAAAGTCAAACAATTTCAAGTTGAAAAAACAACATTTAAGGGGTTTCCTCTGCTGTTAAACACAGTTTAGGGTCATTTTTGACCTGAAGACAACAGGAGGGTTAAGATTAAAACTGAGGTTCAAATATGCCTCTTATGTGGTGTGTGAGGAAAAGTATGTTGGTAGAATGAATTAATCACTGAACATATTTACATGACTAGCTTACACCATGTTACATTATCATCAGGATATCAGGCAGTTCAAATCCGTGTCTGTCCATCTCATCCTACCGCAAATAAACCCCTAGAGGGCAGTGGTGTGACATAAGCTGTTTCCTGCACCAGGAATACCCAAACTTTAGCACCCTCTGGTGAAATGTGTGTGTGAGTACTGTTTCAAAAATGTTATTTTTTATTTTATTTTGGAACAGAAAATCTTGATTTGCCTAATTTCTGCCTCGTGGCAGAGAGAACGCAGGGTAGATGCTTTTAATGTGGGATTTGAATTAGTATGCTTGAATGAGAAACATATGAAATATCAATTTTTCATTTTTGGTGTATTGCTTTCATGTCCCTGTCATACCTGGCCTGTGCGTAGTACACCCATACTGATCCAGTACCATACCATCAGCTAAGAGGAAGATATTCACACCACACTTTCTTCACAGATTCACTGTTGACTTGCAGGGTGTCACTTTATTTTGCAGTGAAGCTGTTCTCCCGTCTCTGCCATGCTATCTCAGCTTTGTTAACAAACTCTTGTATAAACTGCACCTTTAAGTCAGACACCTGGTTTAAAATGACCCGAGGAAAGTCTCACGGCCACCAAGCAGAGCAGAATCTGAACCCTGCTATTGACTGGGTTGGTTTTACAGGTCTGTCTACCTGGGTTGGCCCTTTTATAACAGCAATTTCTAACCGCCTGAACAACAGGCCAGCAAATGTACAAAACACTTCCATAATTAATTTTCTTCTTTCAGATGATAGAATTTTGATAGAAATTTTGATTGAAACAATGGGATAGATAGATATAGTAGTAGAGTTCTTGCCACCTTTGAGAAATAATGTATAAAAAGTTAGCATGCACAACTCTTTTACTTTTGAGAGATTCGTGAGATTGAGGCAATAAAACATTTGAGATATGAAATGTAATCTTACCATTGAAAGTCGACTTTACAGTTTTTCTCAGTCGCTTTGGTACATTTCTCGAATCATCCTCGACATTTGCAAAACAGTAAGTGCATGTCTCAAAACAATCCATACAAATAGCAGAACGCCATGGATTACCTGCAAAAGCCACCCTCTTGCTAAAAATCCTTAGTTCATCTCACAAAAGTAAATATCAGTGTCAATGAACATGTCAGTGCCATCAGAATGACAAGTCTTTGTGTCATTGTGTACGGATAAGACAGTCAAATTGCTTAGTCATGTTGTCAATATAACAGAGTGCTGGGGTGCTGTTGGAATTACAGTGCAGTCTTCCTACACCTCCTGATGTTCCTGTCTGTTGGGCCACAAATTCTCATCCACATCACAACGAATATCTTCTCTTGCGATGCAGCGTGGAAAGAATCTTCCAATTCCTTGTCCTTCTATTGTCAGACATTGTAACATTGTGTTGTGCTCCCGCTATAAATATATACTTTAGCCAGTTGATGGTTCATGAGATGCACCTTTGAGCTATTTCAGAAAACTGGTTGATCATTGGTCATCGACATGACATAAGCAGTTGATAATGTAGGAAACAGCAGAGAATTGTACGTAATCATTTGCATGGATGTACCAAAGCATTTGCAACTTGTTCAAAGAAATGAGAAACCGCTTTTTTTGATGTGCACAAGTGACAAAAGCGATGTGAAGATTGAACAAGTAGAATTTCAATTCTGATCTGAGATAAACTGTAAGAGAGATCGCTGGTCCGTCAACGCTATAGCCCTCAAATTCTCCTCTCCTCTCTCCGCACTTTTTTTTATTTTAGCTCTGTGTAACCAGCCATAGATAGCTATGGAAAACTATATATTATTATCATATTATTAGTTTCTACTCATCCCTTTTGTTCGTCCCTATTTTTCAGGACAGCCAGCTGTCTGACTGCTGTAATTCTGAAAGCGTTTCCAGTAAGGACAGTTTGGAGAACGAGGACCCCTACCACAGTACAAAACATCGCCAGTATTCCTTTTCATCATTCCTCCTTGATTCAGAGAAGCCCCATCCAGACCTGAGAAAGCAAAATGATTTGTGTCCGACATCAGACCTAACTTCTTTCTCAAGGATGATGCTTCTTGGTGATAACTTACCCCAGTCAAGAAAACTGCATGAAGCTAAGATGAAAACACAAGAGGACTCTGAAGGGCAGAACAGTAAGATGCACGCTGCTAAAGCCTCCTGGGGGTTTACGTCTGTTGAGCAAAAGCCTAAAACTGAGACCCGGCCTGCTCTGCACAACTGCAACTTATTCACTCTTTGTGAAATTATGAGTACGGACCCAGAGCACTTTGAGGTGAACTCCTCGCAACACAGCCCCAACGACAACATCATCGTTACAAGCGGAGCTGCGTCCAGCAACACAGCTCTTCAGTCGTCATGTCCTAAACGAGAGACTCTGTTGGATCTGAGGCAGCAGAGGGTCAGTGATGACAGACAATTAAAACATCCATCAGCTACAGAGATCCTTTTGCCGGCCAAAAATGGCAATAGCAAAGACATTTTGTTGAGGGCTCCCCCAAAGCCAAATATTTTCTTGAACGATAGCGCAACAGATAATGCCTCAAAAGAAGGACCTCTTCAGCAAACAGGAAAAGAAATCCGCTATCTGTCGTCCCAGAAAGACCCTAGTGCTTCCATAAACAACCTCAATAAGGTTTCAAACTCAGAGCCCAAAACTGATACAGCATTGCTGCAGCACACGTGCTTGTCTAACATTCAATCAGACACTCAGAAGTGCCTTAAACATCCTGAGGAGGAAGTACAAAAATTGCCTGTTTCAGTGGGGACATCTCATTCAGCATGTGAAGTCAGATTCATTAAAGGAATCCTTAAAAAGCAGTCCAAATACATGTCAGGAGATACCACATGTGTGTATGGCTCAGGACATCTGATTTTTGCAAAGCAAGTAGCTTTAGCGATCAGAGATAGTGTTGAATTGACCAGGGCGAAAACTAAGGATGTGGAGGGCAAAGACTCGGTCAAAAAGAAGCTGCGTTGGTTTGATGAGGTACAAGAGGACAGAAAACAGGGCATAATGAAAAAGATGAAAAGCAAGTCCAGCCTTAATCAGTCAAGTAACAACTCAGGCGACCACCAGCTAAGTCTCACTACAGTCTCAGGGGCTTCCAAGTCTGGACCCTGCGTGACCTCTCCAGCCTCCACCGGTTATCACTTTACAAAGCAAGCGTGGGCAGATGTTGTGGTTCAAGTCGGCTTGGCCCAGGAACGAGCAGACGAGGTCAAGGTGCCGTGGAGCAGCATCGTGACTGGTGGCCCCAAGGTCCCTCGGAGAGAGCGCTCTGCCAGAGCTGCGGCGGGTCCTGTTTCCTCGCGGCCTAGAAAGGGCACTGTCATACGACCTCAATCTGCCACCGAGGTGAGTCAGATTGCCAAAACCCAAGGGAAGATCATGGTGCCCCGCCCACCTCCTAGGATGGAATCTGTGGAAGTAAAGACGCCGTACATCACTAAGACTCCATATGGCGTGGATCATGCAAGTGTCAACTGTAAACAGGCTCTGGCCGTAGAGCAGGCCCCGCACAAGGACAACTCCGAAGGCTTTTTCTCACCTTACACACATCATGTAATGAGAACAGATAGTACTGTTATGTACACACCACTTCCACCCTCGTCTGCCTGCCCCGTCTCGGAGGGCAACACAAAGGGCACGCCCAGCTCGAGTCGTCAGGAAGCTCAGGGCAGCAGCAGGAGAAGAGGGACGATGTACAATGAAAAAGGCCTCCGTTTGCATTGCACTCCCACAGATGAGGAAATCTCACAGCTCTGGAACGGTGTCCGCACCGCTTTAGCCACCAAGGATGGTAATGTATATTTTGGCTGACTGCCTCTCACACAGCTGTGGCTTGCTTTGTGTGTGCAGAGCTGATTTGTTTCGAAGCATTAGCTATCAAACTATACATTTCAAGTTAACAATCTGATCGCCAGCTACAGTGCCCTATTCTGATCCCTTTTAATGCTTTATCCTTTTTACAATCCCAGTGGGCCTTCGGATCTGGCCTTTTATCTGTAGCTGTCCTCACGTGTAATCGCACTGAAGGGGAAATGCAGTGAATGAGCTGCATGATGCTCGTGTGACTGCCAATTTGCAATCCACTGCCAACTCGTAAGATTCCCAAGCGATCCTTTTTCACTGGAAGGCAATTTTTCATTATTTGCATCAATTATTTTCTTAGTGTTTACCACTGTTTATGTATTACTCATTTATTGAAAGTGACTCATATAATAACCGACTTGCTCTGTTTACATCGTCTCGTGTTTTGACATTGAATAGTCAGTGACGTCTTGGTTTCCTGAGAATCCAGTAGTACCTGAAAAAGAGGACCTAGTTGACCCTGAAAACTTTCTGCCTCACAATGTCGTTTGTTGTCTGCCTGGCCTCGTCTTTCCCATGCTGCCATCAGCAGTTCCAAGCAGTCGCAGGAGCGCATTTATTCTTTCTTACCCCTTTTACGGGTGAGATCAGACCTTGGATCTCAACCACGTTTTCCACTGCAACAAAGACTACTGCTAAGAATGTACGTTTGATGTAATTACTTCATTAGAGCTCTTACATACATTCGCACGCTGCGGTTTGAAACAGCAAAGCCGAACAGATCCGCCTCGAGCTGCGCAACGCAGACAAAATGTTACAGAACGTTATGTGCTTGCAATGTCGCCTTCTGCAAGAGGCGAAAAGCCCTCACAAAAAAAACGGAGAACTACACCAACAATTAGAGCGCAATGCTATAAAGTGGTGTCTTTTCCTTCATATCGCATTTCAGGTCACAAACTTATTACGTTGTTTTCTCGGCACTCAAGTCCGCTTTCTCGATCTCACGGCTGTCTTTAAATGTGTTTCTTCCGCTCCATTTATTCTTTAAAATTGCTGCACACATGCAGTTCTTATTCGCAATCTGAACATTATCTGCTGTGATTTTCAGTCGTCTGTATTGCAGGCTAGGACCACAGGGGCCTGGGCTCACCACATCTCAGTGGACATTATCATTTATGTTAATGTCGTTATGTCTTTATGTTAATTTAACAATTTCAGCAAATGCATCTTCTTTCAGCTAAAACCAAGCTGAGAAGACAGGCCCTGGAGAGTGGGCGGGTTGCGAGGAAGTCCTGCGTGGAGCAGAGCAGACAGCCTCCTGGCTCAGGGAACAGAAGGCTTCCTCAGACCTCTCAGGTACACGCATGCAGTTGCCCTGTGGGGAGGAAGAGTGAGAATAATTACTAAAGATCAGTAAATGGGTGTGTGTTTTTGAACTTGTTGAATCGGTTTTGTAGTCCCTTTCATGCTGTCCTTAGCGTTGGTGAAACTGACTAGACAACACGATTTATGCCTGTCAAGACAAGACTTACTGGAAGGACCTGAGCCGTCAGTGTTTAGCAAAAAATAAACGCTGATGCAAGATATTTTTGTTTACAACTTGCTCTACCTGTTACTATGCTTACTATGCCTATCACCTGTGGTTCTCTTGAGTAGTACAGGTTGCATAAACGTAATTTGAGGTTAATCCAAGACTTAACTGTCTTAACGTGTGTTTATTTTGTTATGTGTAGCCAACAAAACAGACCGCAGAGCCAGTCAGCCAGTTTTCCGGCACTTACGACGTGGCCTTTCCCGATGAAGGTATTGTGTTCAATGTGTCTGTGTTGAATGGAGAGTGGAAACAAACTTTCAATTTCTGTAAGCGGCAGTATTACAAAAACGTCTTCCGTCACGTTCTGCATTTCATGAGATTTCTCTCCAGAGTGTGTGATATTTAATGTAAAACCAAAAAAGAACCTGAAGTATCCAACGACTCTTAGAAGTAATGTGGGAGTAATTATTCTAAACTAGGACGATTCTCAATCATTTTTGCAGTACAGTGGACATCAGAATTGTAGAAAGACTGCAGCACAGCTGTATTTTACTCCATAAAATCCACAAAAAACAACAAAAGTAAAGTAGAAACAGGTGAGAATGCATGCCTTTGATGTGGAATTCGCTTCTGCTCTCAGGTTTGGAAAGTGCGGCCCAGTTGCACCTGGCTGAAGAACATGCTGAAGGCCTACTGGAAGAAAGGGGTATTGTGGCTGCCATGGAAACGGCCCAAACACAGAGGCCTGGAACGGTGCAGCAGCGCAGCCAACAGCAGGGACTCACCACCATTTCATTGGAAGAGCAGAAAATCCTCCTCTCTCTCGACCGACTCAACCACCAGCTGTTCTGTGAGGACTTTGTAAACACTGCATTCAGGCAGAAACATAGAACTAGATCCTGCGTATCACAGACAAGTATTAATACGTTGTCATTCCAATGCGGTATAACCTCACCTAACTGTTACTCTTTGTAGGTGTAAGGGAACACGTGGGGGCCAGCGCTGGCACGCGGGGCCTCGTACTTATCGATGGACCCTCTGTAAGTATGAATTTCTAAGAGAGAAAACAAGATTGGCCGCTTACTGTTCCACATGTTTCATTAGGTACCTTTTTCTTCTTCTTCTTTCAGACAAGCGAAGCGAAAGTCGGAAACCATCACAAGCACCGCGCATCCTCAGCTAACAACCGCTCTCGATGTCAGAAGAAATTCTGACTTAAAGCATGTGTGGTCCACAGTGGTCTTCTCTCCCATCAGTGCATTATCCCCATCTGTACTATATTACAGAGCACTTTATTACCCTGTAAAGTAGGTTGAGCCTCCTTTAAAACTAAATATGCCCACATAAGTAACTTCAAGATCGATCGAAGAGATCAGCAGCAGTGGACTGTAGAGACCGTTAGACATATCAGACAAATAATTTAAAAAGAATTTTGACGTTGGTGAGTAGAAATCATTTTTGTGTTTTTGCGATCTGCTAACGTTGTCTCAGAAAACATCTGTTGCTTTAGTTAACCCGCTTACTGTTATGCAGTCATATTTTAAGTGCCTACGAAAATTACACTGATTTGTTTTGTTGTTTTACAAATGAAAAAAGGTCCATCTCATAATTGACACATGACCAGAACTGACTGCAAGGTATGCACTGTAGATTTGTATTGGCTTGTTTTTTTCGAAGCTGTCGTGCTCCTGCTGTCTTAACTGCTTTGGCACCATATGGCTGGAACTGAATAAAGCTTGTTGTCAACGTACTGATAAATGGAGTGGGCGCAGTGTGTTTGGCAGTGTTACTATTACCTCAGCGATGCGTAGCACAGTCAATAAACGGACTGAGGACCGGAAATGGTTTATAAGTGAGAAGTGTCGCAACGTCGAAGGTGTGTTTGTCTTTCTTTGAAGGCTGCAGAAAGGACGATTAAGTCTTGTGCAGTCGACTCAACCTACTGGCTCAACAAGGTGAGCTTCTGCCAGAGGGTTTCCAGCCTTCTGTTGCAACCGTTCCAACCTGAACTCTACTCTCGCTTAAGGTCCGATCTCATTAAAATGCACCTCAACTAGAATAACACCTGCACGTTAAAGCCTATATTTATTTGATGTCAGTTGTCTGAATAATAGCTAAAAAAAAATGTTATTAATGAAATGTTTCTCCCTGCCTCAGTGAAAAAGCTACAGGGATTATTGATGTGAGTTCAGTTGGCCCTCCTTCACCAGCATGTCTGGTTTTGCCCCTCAGCCAGCCTGTCAGGACTTGCTCCGAGAGGCGGAGGAAGCTCAAACTCATACGAAGAGTCAGGCTCCCATCAGTGATGAAACTTTTTCTTCTTTTTTTTTTGCTTAACTGCATGTTTCTGGGTCTATCCATGTGTACATTCTTGAGTGTGTCGGGACAGAGCTGTAAACAATGAAGTGACTGTGGTTGCCTCACTGCCATGTAGAGTCATGCACCTTCTCCGTGTTATCTTACACCATAACTGACAACAAAGAGAGATGCTCAGAAAGAGAACTATGCTCAGCGTTTAGCGTATGACGATGCCTGAAGCAGCAGAAGCCCTTTGACGAGTTTTGCGCAAAGAGATTCTCTAGTAAAAAAAAGGACAAAAGATGTCGAATTGTGGTTATTTGAGGAGGGACATTGATGTCACCTCGAAGGCAATGGGCATAAAGTCATTAGAGAGGAAAAACACTGGCACTTTATCAAGATAGGTCAATGTTAATTGAAGCGTTACTAAATGAATTTTAAAAAAAGGAGAGTAGAAACAACAAGCCCCACCAAATAACCGGGCCTCAATTCTACCTTTATTTGTATTAATTGCATTTCAGAACAATATTAAAGTAAAATAAAAAAAAACATCCCGTCCATTAATTACATTCCCTTGTGGGGTAAATTCTGAATGCACATGTTAAAATATGCAAAATAGTACATTTTTGCACAGGAGAGTTCATCTGTGCAGTCTGCACAAAGTTGACCAAGCTTTGGCCTCGAAACACTCTGCTGCAGGTTGTTTCGTTTCTGAAATCTGTTCCCTTTGGCCTAGAACTGTTAATGTTCAGAGTCATTATACAATACAATGGTGAGCTTAATGACATTTAAGCCTTAACCAGCACAACACCCAGAAACTCAACAAGAAAGGGCAAGAGTGCTGAAAGTAAGGGAAGACGTTTTCCACAGCTGCAAGTCCAAGCTTGTGCCCTGGTCCGCTGTGAAGCTCAATCTCACTAGTATTTTGTCATGTTTTGTTACAGTCCATTTAACATGCCGTGAGCGAGCGTCTCGTCTGCTGGCTCGGCTCGGTTTCTGTAACACTGAAAAACAAGTTGGGTGCGTGGGAAAAAAAAGATGCAACTTGCGGCTGTGTTCAACAATATTGCACGTGAAAACAATATTGAAATTAATCTTACCTTTGTTTTGGTTTTTTTCAACTTTACCCTCTTATAAAAACCAAATACACATTACAGACTTGCAGAAATATAGATAATACAAAGAAATAACGTAAAAACGGATGACCGGATATCAAATTTATTTATGAAATGTATTCATACAACTGATAAAACCCCTAAAAACTAACATACAATAACTTTTAAGTACATTTACTCAAGTGCAATTTTAAGGTACCTGAATATTTCCAGTTTCCACTACGCTACTCTTTGATGAATTTGGTTATGAGTTACTTTGCAGATTACATGCAGCATCACAGACAACGTAATCCATTTTTAATGTGTTTTATTGACAATGGGATGTAAATACTTGATGACATTTAATATAGGACACTTTAAGGCTTTTACTCAAGTAAAATCTGGTGTGTGTGTGTGTGTGTGTGTGTGTGAGGGATACCAAGTTCGCCTGTCTGTTTACTATGATGTGTACCCACAGCAGACTGTCTGTACCCATCACAGACTGCAGGGGGCACTCCAGCTCCCATCTGCCCAGCTGCCTGTAGCAACACCGTGCGTCACCATATCCGATAATAACACCCGAGCGAAGCGTTTCGCGCAGGGAGGACTTGGACATAGCCGCCCCGTCTTCCCGTGACCTCGGATTGATTCCGTGAAATGGAGCCCAGGAACTCCGTCTCTGCTGGTTGTCCCGCAGCATCGAACCGAGCCCCGGCGGGACCGAGTCTCCTCAGCAGGAAGGAGAGATGTTGACTAAAAAAAAAACTCTGCCAAGTGGGTGGTCCCCTCCCTCAGGGCTGCCGGGACACTGCAGTCCATCTCTTTAATGTGTCTGAGTGCGTTACAATGATGTGAAAATGACCACTTTCACCCAGACAATGGACATCTCTTGACTGGCAGCATGTGTGCACAGAATGTGCCATTCATAAATCAGAATGTGTGGGCTCGCAGCACAGTCATTAAGCACTGCACAGACATTCAAATGTTCTCAGATAACTGTGGTGTGAACTATAATCATTAAATGCCCCTTGAATTACATTTTTTTTTGTATAATAGGACAGATATATATTCCCAGAAGACAGTTATAGGACTGTAATTGTGATGCTGGAGTGGAAATAAATGGCCCCTGAATGAAAAGGCTAACAGGAAGTTATTGAACTGGGGTATCTTTATTTTGCTTAATTATAAAGTTTGAAAATTTGATGAAAATAAAGAAAATTGAATTTAAAAAAAAAAA
>OMLP01019046.1:0-10078 GCA_900302685.1 Spondyliosoma cantharus
AAAATATGAATGTAGTTTAACTACCAGCAAGTTACAGCAAATTGTAGTTAAGCTATGTAGTTCAACATGTAGTTCAAGTCTCCCCAACACTGTGTACAGGTTTAATTGATCTCACTCTTGGTTTTAATTTGTATTCAATAATAAACGAAATCCACTTACAGTTTAACATGGCAAAAGCTTAATAAAGTTTAATAAATAATAAAATTACATAATTTAACGTGATAACTCTAAATATTTTTTAATGTTGATATATTATGGCTGGCGGGGCTCAAGTGGAAGAAAGTCTCATGAGGCAGAATCTTAAACTCAACACAGGTCCCGTGCTACTGACAGCACGTGTAAGGACCGTAGCTTTAGATATTGCCTAAAAGAGAAACGTTTGATGAATATGACCAGCTGCTAGAGCTGTGCGATATTACGATATATATCGTAGTGCGATATAAAAACGTCTACCGTAGGATATAACCCTCTGTTGTTTATATCGTAATTTTAGCGTATAGGCTACTTGTTTAGCACTGAGGAGGAGAGCGCAATGGAAGAAGAAAATAACATTACTAGTAACGTTACATCAGACACGGATACAGAAGCAGAACCCCAAGGGATATATATCGTTATCGGGATATAAAATTAGCTATATCATGATATACAATTTTGTCCATATCGCACAGCACTAGGCACAGAATGTACAGGTATTCAATCCATCAAAATGCAACTTTGCTGCCGGCCCCACTGTTAATTGTAGTATCCACTGTCCGAATAAGTTTTGATTTTTAAAAAGCTAAATTAAGGTAGGGGCAGTGGGCAAGTAATGTAATTGGTGTATGCCTTAACACTATGTTACATTGGGAACAAGAACTACCACAGCAAGCCTAATATCTATAAAGAGACAATACATCATTGTCCTCTAGCATCTGACTGTTCAGTGTATGCTGCAATAGTCCGTGTTCAAATGAGGACCACATGGACTCCAGGACTACTACAAGAACAGCTGTTAAGAAAGTCTGGGATAATGGTGGCTTCTCAGCAAATAATGCCCATTAGAGCTGCAACAAAAGTAGATTTAACATCAATATGGAGTGTTGTTCAAACTCACCTTCCAGTAGTCTGACTGTAAACTGAAGTACCTCTGGTAAGCAGATAACGCTGAGAAAATGGTGAGATGGATTAAAAAAAAAAAAACACAATAAAGAAAAGAGACAGTGAAGGATATTATCAACTGTTGGTGACCATTTTACATGCACATTCAACACTAGAAGCACAAAATGTCTAACGGTGAAATAATTGTTTTCCAACAAGTTTTAGCAGTGTAAACCAAAATAATGACTAAACAAAATCAAAGTAACCATAGCAAACATCTGATGACTTCTCATGAAAAAACAGCCCTCAATTCTTTATTTTGTTATTTATTTGGACCGCCAGTGACTTCCATAAAGTGTTTGCTTGACTTTCTGGGGGCCACATACTAACAATACAAAGTAATTATATAAAAACACACAATATCAAAACAAAAAAAGGCAAAACATGCCAAACAAAAAGATTTACATGTCAAGCCTCACCTTTTGGATAGTCCTCCAGCAGGAGGTTGAAGTGGCCCAGCTGACAGAAAATGTCAGGGTCCACTTTCCCCTCTGCTTTCAGGATGAGGGCATCATAGCAGTTAACAGCCTGAATGAAAGAACAAAAGCAGTGTTGAGTTAAAAAGGTGTTACAAAGCTGCAGTGAAGAATACAGATTTAAATGGTTGGTAAATCTATTCATATTAGACAAAAATGGTCAAACTTTAGCTTGGCCCCAAGTCTTAGGCCAATACTTCATTGGATTTAGAGGTTATTACCCAATCAACTGATTTACCACCAAAGAGGTTCATTTTCCCTAGTTCTTTAACTTGTAAATATGTGATGCAGAAGCTTGCTAAGGCCCAGCAGAGCAACCTGCAGAGACAGCAAACAAAACAATACACAAACACATGCATCCTCCACTTGTGAAAACTATGGTTGGCTCTGGATGACTACGAACCTTCATCAACATATTGTGGGATGGCACCATAATGAATTTATCTTTCCTTTATTTAGGTGTGTCGAATATTAGCTTAAACAGTAACTCATGCTGAACTAATATTCTCCCTTCCCCCACATTTTAAAGTGGTAAAGTCTAGAGAGGATATATAAGGAACTTGGTATCGATATGGATACCTTCCACCAGCGAAAATACAATGTAATTTAATGTGACACGGCCTTATGTGTGTAATGTTATTACAAAGAAAGAGCTCCCTTCGATTTTGTAAGTTAAATGATATGATGTTGATAGGCCTGACTGGCTGGCCAGGTATCCACTATGCAGCATAGTATGAGGGACAGCGACAAAAAGGCAATAACTGAGGCCATGGCTCGACCCAATCTGAAAGTACACACTGACAAAACAATGTTAACAGCCAGCCCTCCAACAAGAAACCCAGAAGCCACATGTTGAAGACACACAACCACGGGCAGCGTAACGGTGTTTGCATGGACTGCATGGACACAATTACTATGTGTGCAGCGAGCACTCAACTGTTAGTTTAGTGAGTGTCCCTGGCTTCCGCTTTAAAATCAATCATCTTTGTTACAAACACTGAACGCCCTCGTCGTAATATGGGTTTTGCGAATGGTGATTAGCCTGCTAGGAGGCTAGCAAACGCTGCTGCTCGTAAGCTAACAAACGTTTGCTAGATATTTTCTACCCATCCCCGCCATCTTGGGCCAAGTCAAGCAGCCATCATTTTGCAACCCTAAACTAACACTATGTATTCGTTTCTCCGTCAATAATGTCAGTTACATTGCGCCGTTGTAACCTTCGCGATAAGTGTAAGTGAAAGAGGGAGACAATTGCAGTTAGCCGCTACATGCTACCAGGCTGAGCTGACGCACAACCCAAACTCTGGCCGCCGTTACTAATGATGGGAAAGATGGTTTAGTGGGGGTTACAAACATATCTGTCGACTTAATGTCTCTTCTCTCGATAAACCGTTAAGGGAGTGAGCTTCTCCCCCTTCAGAGACTCGTTGTTATACTTTTGCAAGTCACAACAGCTAGCTTAGTGGCAAGGTGGTTTACATTTGTTAACCTCACCTTAGAGCCCCTAGTTTAGCTTGACTATAGCATATGGCGCAAGCAGAGTAACAGCAGGTGGAGTATTAGTGAGTTTTCTTTACACATTCCGGCCTCTATTTAAAGATCATTGTATAGATGTATCTAACAGTCCGGATTTTACAAGCGTTTTCTACAGCCGATACAACGCTACCACTTAGCATGTTAACTATTCTTACAACCGATGACACCAGCGATCGTAGCAGGGTGGAGAATCATACCGTCCTACAATTTTACTGTGGCGATTGTGAGCTAACTCAGGCCTGTTTACAATTGAAGTATCAAGCAGGACTGCACTCGAGTAGTTTCATTATGTGCTCGGCAGTGCAAAAATTGCTTGGTAAATTTAACATTCACGTCCATAATTGAAAGGAGCTTTTCCAGTCAGACATTGCTTCAGCGTCAAAGTTGGGAAAATCGACTTATGTATATCGCGGCTAGCAATGTAGTACGAGTGGCACTGGGAGGTCCGTATCACTTATTTCAGGTTGGACATTCACTAATCAGAGAAGATAACCGAGAGAGGCGAGTGTGATCCTATTCTGTGGCATACCTTTAACAGCAAGGCCTTCGTTCTGGCGCCATCTTCTTGAAGCCTATGAAATCCAAACAGTGAACTGCAAGTAGAGGACAGACAACACACAGGCGGTTCCGTATTACTTGGAGGCAATTATATTTGCTGTTTCAAACTGAGCCAAGTAAGATTACATTACAGAAAAGAAGCGAGTGAGACAGTTCACATAGCAGATCCTCTAACCTGTCAGTTCCGACCAAGCTCTCCTTTTCTTGCGCTGTTAGCTTCGGAAAGTCCTCTTCTATTTCAGTCGCTGTTCCCGACGCCATTTTCTCCTCGTCATTACCAGCAACGCCGAGACTCCGGGCAGCAGCAGATGCAGCGGCTGTGAGCGACACTCCACACGATTTCATGGAAAAGAAGTGGGAAGATCGACGGGACCGAGAAACTCCGGCAAAACGCAATAACATGAAACTGTTGCACACCTATCCAGGACTAAAACGGGGCGTAGCGTAATTCTTGCCAAATCCTCAAGGAAATGATCCCTTCAAGTTACCTTCCACTTTCCTCATTGTACATCAAAACACAGGGTGTATTCCAGTGGCAAATTATGCATGAAGTTGGTGTAATGTTGGGTTTTACGAGTGAGTGTTACTTGATAATATCGCAAACTTCCCCAACCATCGGCTCAAAGTTGTTGTAATTGTGTCACATAGGCAAACGCACGCCGCCACCGTCGACACGCCCTCCGCTCAACCTGGCCTATCAGTAGCCAGCGTGTGCAGTCACCTGACTGTCTCTAGTTGATGTGTTGCGTACACGCGGACGAACACGCTCACGCACACATCATATGGGCTGCCAAATCCCACCTTAAGACCTGTGATTGGTTCCTCACGGTATATTATGATTACGTAACTGCAATTTAAAGCAAGTTATTGGTGAAAATAGCTGTCTTTTTTTTGTCATTGGGGGACCGCTGCCAAGGATGTTTGTTGCGACGTTGCACATGTAAGATAGATAGATAGATAGATAGATAGATAGATAGTATTGTTTTATCCATTATTACATATGATATTGTATATAAAATACATTATATCCATTACACACTTGCATATACTGTATTTGCATATCTACATTTATACAGTGAAATAATCCTGTGCAATCCAAGTCGCTGTGCAATTATATATTTTTTATACTTTAATACTGTTGTGTGAAACATTGCACTCTAAATGTGCACTACAATTCTGGGTACACTTATTCATAGCGTCTGTGTATGACATATATACATATGTTTGTTTTTGTATATAGGCCTATAGTCTTTGTTTTTATATTGTATCATCTTACATTTTTCCTTCTGCTTTTGACTTTTGTCACTATGAATTAAATTTTAATTTCATTTGAAATCAATAAAGTATTATCTTGTCTCATCTAAACGTAGTAAGGATGTTCTACACACTTCACATTGCACATGAATGCATGTGAGAGGCTGTACAATGATTTGGATATCCCCACATTATGTCCAATGACTGCTTTGGTTTAGTTATCATCAACCACAGAAAATACACAACCAAACAACAAAATTGTCCCAGACAGCACAATGTATGATGGGAAGGAAGTCAAATTGACTATAAAACTTTACAAAAAGGTATGTAAGATCGAATGTGTCTATAACAAAAAGCAACCATAAATGTGTTTAAAACAGGCTGCTTTTTTGTATCATTTGATCTATCATGTTTTGAAAGTCTCTTCCCACTTCCCGCTTTCTTTTGTATAAGCAGATTTGACATGGCAGTCAGTTTTGATAAGCATTTCCCACCTGAGTAGTTGGTTTTGCTACCATTTTAAAGTTATACATTTGTTTTGTTGATTGGAATTCTGCCACCAGCAATCGCCTCACTTGGGAAGGAAAACCCCATGATTAAATAACTTAACCTTTGGCTGTCCAAAAAACATTTTATGGAGTAGGCAGGGTGGCATACTGCCATTTAAAATGTTTTTCTTTTTAAAATTAAAATATCATTCTTTGTTAGTAGTAGTAGGGGTGTACTGGTTTGCTTGATCTCATTTCTGCCCCTGACCTGCCCCTGCCTCGGTTTCTGTTTTACTTTTACCGTCAAAATTATGCAAATGACGCCGAACGTGCAGGCAGTTGAGGACAGACCTATGAGACAGACTCAACTGCCGACGCACTCCAAAATGGCGAACCGCGACAAGGGTAAGCAGGCCTACAAACTCATTACCGTTTTATCTGAACTACGTGAACTGGGACACCGGTTATTCTGAGGTTGAATTGCTTTGTTTTTAAAATGATAATCTACGTTCTGGTGTCCTTAAAATTCCCCTGCCCCCTCCCTCCTACAGCGAGACTTCTTCAGACATAGCATTACCAGCTAACTTTTCAACTGTCGCTTAGCTCTAACGTTACTTGTCCGATCATGCTAACTTATTATCTGGCCTAAGAACTTCACCAAGTTCTCAAGGAAACCATTAATGTTTGTCGTTAGCTTTGTCGAAACCGCTGTGTCATAAACGTCTAAATGGATGAAGTTCATCATTAAGTTGTGCCAGTATACCGACCAAAATGTTGTATTAAGTGTGTTAACAACTGTATTAACTCTACACAGGTTAAGTTAATATGGTAGCACTGCCCTTGTAGCCAGTCACTAACGTTACTGTAGGACATCCCTTCTCTGCTATTGTATGCCGATTGTTTGTATTTTTCCATGTATTTGAAGAGTTGGAAGAGGAAATCTACGACAAAGTCGTAGACCTGACAGAATATGCCAAACGTCAACGATGGTGGAATCGCCTTTTTGGGAAAAACTCTGGCCCCGTAGCAGAGAAATACTCCGTGGCCACACAGATAGCCATAGGGGGAGTGAGTGGATGGTAAATATTCCGTTTGGAAATATATTGTGCAGTCTTCCACATTAATTTTAGATGGATAACTATGCATAACAGAAAAGAGTTTGAATGGCTCAGATACAGTCCAGCACCAAGTATAATTTATGGCTCTGTGGGCTCAGATTATATTCTGATCTACCTTTCTCTAATATTTTGTCCCATGTTTTAGAAAGACAAAACTCTGTATGTCATCCATTATGAATACACATCCCATGCTCCTTACCTTTATAATTATTTCTGAAATTGCATTTGGTGCATCATACGAAAATGTTACAGTGGCTATTAGTCATTAATGTGAGATTGACCTTCATGCTTCGTCTTGATTTATTTTAGGTGTGTAGGGTATCTCTTCCAGAAGGTTGGTAAAGTTGCTGCAACATCTGTAGGAGGAGGTCTTCTGCTGTTGCAGGTATTCTTGCGTCACTAATCACAATCATGCATGAGTTAAGCCTTGCTACAAAATAAACAGCATTTCTGTGAATCTGCATCTAATCTTTTTTCTTTTCTTTTTTTTTGCTTTTTGTCTGACTCTCTAGATTGCCAACCATACTGGCTATATCCAAGTGGACTGGAAAAGAGTAGAGAAGGATGTTAACAAAGCAAAGAAGCAGTTAAAAAAGGGCACCAAACAAGCAGGCCCAGAGCTGAACACATTTATTGAGAGGGTAAGATGTTTTGTTTGTTGTTTTGTTTTAATTGTCACATAAAGTCTTGAAGAATATTTGTCATCCTATCCTTCCATCACATTTGAAATGAGACATTTGAGATTTCCTGGTGATCTTGTGGTTAAAACGCTAACCACCTGACTGCAATGTCCCTGGTTTGATTTTGAGACTGTAGCTTCATGTCATACCACTCTGTTTCTGTCAGTATTTAGACTGTCACCATCTATTAAAATGTAAAAAGTTTGTACTCTCCTTCAAACTAGATATGAGTTACAGAATCATGCCGTAACCTAGTCAGACTTGCATGTTTTCAGCTATTCTGTACTAACTAAAGGTTCAACTTGATTAAGCTGTCAGTAACAACATTTCAGCAAAGCAGTTAACTGCAATCACTGCAAGCTTACAATATTCTAATAATATTTTTTAAGTGTTCTTAGTGTGACTTAGGCCTGCTTTTTAAAAGTCAAAAGCTTAACAACTAAAAAAGTTAATTCAGCTGTATTACATGTCAATTAGAGTTGATGTAAATCTACAATAGATTCAAGCTACTTTTATATACTGAAACATATTTGTTTTCTTTTCAGTCCACCGAGTTTGTGAAGAAAAACATTGTTGTCACGAGTGGTTTCATTGGAGGATTCCTGCTTGGCCTGGCATCTTAGGGTCTGCCAAATGTCTGTGTTCCTTTGATGTCATGAAAAACTAGGGAAACCATATAAATCATTGCTGGATGGTTTTTAAGTGTTTGATGGCAGAAACCAACCAATTTCATATTAGTTTGTAGCTGTGTATGTCAACATAAGCTGCACTTCCTTTTGTCTTCTTAAATACTGTACCTCCACATGATGAGCACTGTCCATATAATGTGGGCCACCTGTTTTGTATGCCCTTGAAAGTGAAGTATTTTTGAAAGGGTCATTCAGGAATGACCCTTTCAAAATACTGTACTATCTAGGGCAAAACAATGATACATATCATATAAAAATACTTTTAAAAATGTAAAGGCCCTCAGAAAGTTACATTTTTTAAATTTATTTATTTTTAGGGAACTGAAATTGCACCAAAAAGAAAAACAATGCACTGTTATAGCTGCCTTGTTCTGCACAATTAAGCCAAGCCAAGTCAAGTGCAGGTCGATTGAAATTCACCTTTACATGGCAGCCCATAGGACTCCATCAATGCCAGTTCTGTTTTTTTTAATTTCCAGTCATAGTACTCTGTCATCTTCAGGGTAAGGACAGATGTGGGATTGATATGCCTTTAGAGGTGCTACATGTTTGATGGGTTATGTCAGCCTCCCTTGCATCTCTCTTTTTGTATGTATTTTGTTTAGCAGTAAATTGATGCTTTAGGTCCTGAAGGTTGTGGTTTGTCTACAATGTAAGCTCGATGAAGAAATAAAAATGATAACACAACTTGAATTTAATTGAGTATGTCTTTTTACTCTTGATGTACACAATGACCGTTGAATGTTATGTGTTTGTTATCTAGGCTTGGTTTTACTTTGATTTATAGTGTACTATAGATTTCTCTGCCCATAATTAAATAATGAAGCACCAAGCTAAATTTGCCTTGCCAGATGTTTCTAGTATAAAATAAATAATAATGAAAAAATATATAATGTTTTTTTTTCTCTTTTATGCTGGGTGTGGTAAAAAAACAAACAAACATCCCTTTAAAATGTTGGATCCCTAATTATCAATTAAGACAATATTACGTGGCTGGTGCTGTCTGTCAGTGTCCGTTGGGCTCTGTGCAGACACCTCACTTCACTCCACCTTCACGTCACTGGCTTTCTGTACCGTGCGTACCAGTGACGTTTTGGGTGGTTTAAACACCAGCCGTCGCCAAGAGATACCCCCAACAAACAGCTTCCATGGTAACCAATAACAGCACAACAGCGGACTTGTATGAAGAAACAATCAACCTGTTTTAGTTTACAGCCATGGCTTTACCGTTCCTACCTGGCTACTGTCCCAATAAACAAGTAAGATGACTACATTTGGTATTTTTTACGAATATTTTAACTAGTTTGAGTCAGCTTGGTCACTGCACCGAAATTCAGGTTAGTTAGCTAGTCTTAATTAAGCTAACTCTACAGTCTCGTATCGTATGTGAGCAAGCTCCCAACTGAGTTTACGGGCTACTCCGTCTTTGCGTGATTAACAAACCAACGAGGCGTCTTTATGTGCGTGGGTAGACAAGAGATACAACAAATGTAATGTAGATACAACTTAAAGAGACTAATTAAACCCGTTCATTAAACAGAGCGTTTCGTGTTTTATTTCACCTACCTTTTGGTGACGTTAAAGGCACCTTATCGTAAGCTAGTTCAACCATAGAAGAGCAAGTATGTTGGAAAGATTCATAATGGAGACTGATTACAGACAGCATGTACCCTGTTTTCTTTCATTGCATTATATAGAAGGATGTTTTGGTGGTTGGCTTCTTTCTGAGAAAGAAACTTAAGAAGAATGTTTAAAAAATTTGTTAACGTTTGTTTTGTTGTAGCGTGTATGGTGCACTTTAGTCAAGAAAGTGTTGGAAATAAGACGTTTGTTTTTTAGGGGAAATTCATTCCTCATAAGGCAGTCAGGACCCAAGCCATCTCTCTTAATGAAATTAAACAGTAGGCTGTTGCACCACCATATGTTAAAAACGTGAAAGCCAATTATACCTTTTAGTTGTTAAATAAATATCGCTCGAAAGCATATCAAAAAACTGTTTGCAATTTAGTTTCAGGCATGTTTTTGTCCTCATCTCTTCCTCTGGCCACGCACGACTTCTTGCCCCACACACAATCACCCAGAGTACCTACGTGCAGACTCTTCCACATGCACCCTTCAGCAGTCCTACAGTACAAACACTAA
>OMLP01019047.1:2933-14691 GCA_900302685.1 Spondyliosoma cantharus
AATTGTCCCCGCGTATTGACAAGTCGGTTCCGGTGTGTTACCGATTTTCCACTGCTTCGTGACGGAGCTCTGCCTGGGTTTGGGACATCTGTGGGGGGTCAGGGGTGAGGGCAGCCCCGGAGCTGCGTCCATCTGCCCAACAAATACCCACGTCTTCAGACACAAGCCTGCTAAACACCTCTAATAGCCTGTATCACATTTGCATTATTAGCCCCTAATGAGCCAGCCGACGTGAATAGAGAGTAAGCCTATTACGTTATCAATGAAAACCCGTCTATAATAAATGATTGCTACCGAGTGAGATGAAAATAATGACACAGAAGAGCAAATTTCTCTCCATTATCTCGGCCCAGAGCGCTGCAGCCTGTGTTTCTTTGTGCAAATAGAGGATATCAGGCTGAATCTAGGACACAGACATGAAACAGCAACTTCGAGATGGTTCCCTAATCCTCTAATCTTTTTTAGGAGGACAACTCTGAGATGTGTCCTTAAACTCAGTCAGTGGATTTTAATTTTAAATATTCAGCGCCGCCGCCGCCTTATGGTATTAGTGCCACTCTTTAAAAATATAAATGCATGAGGAAAGTAAACATGCTGGCTCCACTCTATACACGCTATCTAAATCCAACTAATCACATTGTTACAGCTCTGAGCTGATACCAGTGACCTCGCAGATGTGATTTCAGAAGGATGAAAATAATTCAAATTCAAGTCATACAGCCACGATAACAGTGAACTGTGTGTGGGGATGGCATGTGGTTCATTTGTGAGTCGGTCTCAAACTTGCAGTATAGCTGCAGCATCATGGAGCTTTTAAAGGGCGTTGACCTTTAGAAAGAAAGAACATCACAAATAATCCCAGATGACAGCCTACGGTGGCCTGTATGTGACAAAAAAAACTCTGTAGCAGCTCCTCCTCATCAAAACAAAAGCGTTCCAGTGAATCAGAGCCGAGGTCTGACTGTAAACATTCAAAGCAGATGTTTTGTTGTTTCCTGTGTCGTGATCAGCCGTGAGCTGTCAACAGGTGCCGACACAGTGCAAAGTGTTTTCCCCAGCACCACACGGTATGGTAGAGTTTAGTTAAATGTCATGACACGTTGGAGCTGTGATACTCAGCCGCGTTCACAATGTATGTGTGAAATTTACTTTTAAATTGCTCCAGGAATAATTCAAAGGAAGAAAGAAACAGACATGCAGCTCTGAACCAAAACTACTAAAGCTGAACAGAGATAAGACCTGAACAGAAAAAAAACTTAAAGTATTATGTACATACAAGCAGGTGTAAATTAAGGAAGCCCGAAAGGGTCATGATGGGACGAACATGTTATTTCTCATTATAGTTTTCCCTTGATAGCGAGTTAAAGTGTATCTGTATGCTCGAAAGATCGTGATCGTGAATTATGATTTTTCCAAGATAACAAGATAAATTTAGCTGTTCTCATGAGAAAATAAAGCTTCCCCATCTCAATAGTTTGTTTGACCCATGACTGTTTATGGCTTCTGTCCTCCCTGCAATATCTAAAACTGATAGAGCTGACCGAGTAGCCCTGCATATGTCCACATCTGGTTGATTAGACTTGTCTTGAAAGAAAAATGGTGACAAACACTTAGTATTTCCTATAACCTTTTTCACAATGAATCAGATCGTTGGTAGTGAAAACAGCTGCCTGCTGCTGCCCACAGCATGACCCTGAACCAAGACAGTAAAGTTGAGCTACTGTGAGAGGAACCTCAGTGTCAGTGTGATCCAATGTTTATGTAAAAATATTGATTTTAGCAGCTATAAAGGAAAGGTCTAGTTCATTACTGTTCATTAATTTGGGCATCAGACCATCAGTCAGATGAGGCAACAAGCACACATGACTAACTCAGGTCAGCCAAATGTATCTGAAATTGTAACGCAAACTGTCCATTATTGAAACAGAGAGATTCAACGTATGTCCATGGTTTGCAGAAATGTACCATTTATTTTGGATATTGGATTGATTTTCATCCATCAAAGTTTATAGACCAACTCTCAGGCTCAACTTTGTTGTGCTGTAACTGCTGTAGTCATGGGCGCTCACAGTTTCTTGCCCAGTGAGGATTATTATCATAACTTCACCTCTTAGTAATGAGGTGCAGACTATCTGGCCAAACTGTAAACTGCTTGTTGACAACATGTCTCACCATATGACTCCTGCTTCTTGCCGCCTTGGAATTTGGACTTATGCTGCTGTATTCCCAGATCTCAGCAAACAGCCGTGTTCTATACTATCATGACCAGTAGAAACGACAGCCAAGGCCCCAAACATAGCCAAATTGAATAAACTGGAATTACATCTTGAGATATCACTATGACAAATCTTGTGCTGGCAGTGAGTTGTGTGAAAATCACAGCACTTCAAAAAGATGTCATTCAGTCACTGTTTCTGACTCCAGCTGAAGTATAATGGTTCCTTTGTGCACCAGTGTGGGAGACTGATACACCTGAAGTGCTTTTCCCTTCATGGCAGATATCAATCTGGGTCTCTGCAGTGATGTAACCAGCTGGATTAAATCATTTAAGGACAAGCTGTGGAACTTCAAATCCTACAGGGTTTCTTATGTAGTCCATTTCGTACTAATATAGGCTGTTCAGCTGTGGTGAAATCCAGGTTTTGAAGGGCCCGCCTGGCCCCTGTAGCCCAGCCAACCCCACCCACCAAACACAAACAAAAGGGCTCTTGCTCTGGCGGAACGAACCGAGTTTGGCCCACTCATTGCGTTTGTTAGCCCCACAGAGACCCTGAATATAGAACAGCTATTCTATCTAATGAGGCAGAACTTCATGGCTGCCTCTATAAAACTTTGTCAGCCTTCTGTTCTCTGGCAACAAAGCCTGAATTTTTTAAAGTTTCACCCATTTTTTTCCCCAGCGACACACAAACTGTTAAGATGAATCGAACGCGGGCTTTTTTTTCCTCTCGGTGACGCGAGACAAGTGTTGCAAACAAAGATGACTATGTGGAGAAATAGGGCGCTTAGACGGGAGGAGCGATCAAGAATAACGCCTCCGCAGGGAGCGCTTTGATGACACAGGGTTGTAGTTTTATGAAATAGCCTACATTTGGCTTTGTGTCGAGGGTCTGTGAGGAATTGTGAGTGAGGATGTTTTCCTCCACTTTTTATATTCTAATCTATGAAGATACTTCCGAGACCCAATACTAATTTGACTATTTCTCATTTATCGTGAGCAAAGATAATTGGGTGTTGCCTGCTGTGTGCCTGCAAGGATCCCTGTGTTTACATAGCTTGTTTTTTCTCTTTGATGGCAATGGAGATGCAAAATGTAGCAGGCTAACAGTGTATCACAACTTTATCACTTGAATTTATAGTCCTGCAACCATAACACACTGTTTATTTCTGGATTTCATAAAACCAGCGTGAAGTCAAAAGGTTCTTTCTGGGTGAAGTGAAGATCTGGGTTCACAGATTTAAATTCACATTTATGGGCTGTTGGTAAAAATGTTTTTTATTGAACCCTCCTCTTGATCGAGAAGTGCACCCTGAAATTGTTCCCTAATGTAAACCTTCATACCTTAAAGGTGGACTCCATTTCACACATCAAAGTGCTGCTACAATTGCCGAAAAAAAAACAACCCTCAAACACTTCAGATGAAGCTGATATACATTCTGGTATATAAATGTAAATCAACAAGTGTCAACCTGATCTGTCACAAGAGATGCTGGTCAGTGTCAAATTTTAGGGGGTGGAGTTAGAAAAAGATGAGCTACCAGGTGTCTCTAACTCTCTCCTCATGTCTGCTAGAGGCTACGTTAGCCGCTACTAGCATAACACACCCGAAACTGTCTGCAGTTGAGTTGCATTGTCGTTAATGTATAAGCTGATGCACCGGACACCGGACATTCAAAAAAAGACTTGGCATGTGATTGGACAAACTGTCTGTCTGTCCCCGTCTATCAGGGCTAACTTCATTCAATCAGCTCAAGATTCAAGATTCAAGATTCAAGAAGCTTTATTTATCCCGAGGGAAATTGCTGTGCAACAGTTACAGTACAAGGTGGGAAAGAGAAAAATAAGCTAACATAAGATAAAAGAAAATAAGATAAAGCTACCAGTGGAGCCAGAAGGTAAATCAAAGTCTTGACGATGCCAGTCAGGAAAGACTGAAAACATATTTTCCAGTGATGAAAGCCTTCAGTGCCGTTCTTGCATAACATAATTCTCCAGTTTTGAAAGAACAGATGCTAAAGCACCATCTACGCTAACCTTTTGCAGAGTTGCCATTGTGATCATACAAAAAGCAATCACCAGTGGTGTCTCTCCGTGGACTGACAGCTCACACTGAACGGTCAGACCAGGACAGAAAAACATCTTCTCTTTTTTTTTTACATATTAAGTACATTAAACAAGTGAAATAAATGAATGAATGAATGAATGAATAATTCAAGACAAGATAATTCTGATTTCATGATCAATATACCTGCCTACAACTGCTGTGTCTGCCAGTGTGGTGGTGGGAGGGGGGCCCCAAATCACATTCTGCTTAGGGCCCCCAAAAGGCTTGGGCCGGCACTGGGAGTTTCTCAAGGCAGAGCAGCCCAAAGGGAAAACCAGAAAAATATTTGCTCCTCAGTTTCATCCAAATCACTGAATTAAGTTGTATTCAGCTTACGCCCCCAAGGGCAGGATGAGTCATCAACATTTTTAATGACTCTCCAGGTAATTACAAGCTCCAAAGTACCTTCAAAACAGCCTTTTAGCCAAGCCAAGCTAACAATTTAAATGTACTTTGAAGCCATATGTTTACATTTGTATTTGTAATGTACCCATTAATAAAAGGCTGATGCGGTGACAGAACTGTTGTTGTCTTCTCAACAAGTTAAAGATGTCTTATGGGATGTAACTATTTATATGATTTAATAAAGGAAGAGAAATAAAATAAACATCTAGAACTAGACAAAAACAAACAACATCATTTTTGCACAGCCACTCAGCAGCTTTGGTTTGAGCATTTTGTCTGTACATATTCATTGCAACATTTCAAAAAATCTGTTTGTGGTGAGCTGAACTTTGATTTAAAACCTCATAACTCCAGGCTGCCGATCTGGTGTCAATCCAATCAAGAGGCATTTAGTTGCGTGGCACGTTTCCCACATAAAGTGCGATTCAAAGTGCGCTGACAACAAACAGCATATGAAGCGTGAGGGCTTTGACACAGCAGATCAGAGGGAACCACATCTGTGCTCTCCCGGACAGATATGCCTACTCATAAGCTGTCATCCAGCGGAAGGTCTCCAGTGGTTCACTTCTGTAGCCTCTTGTCCTGGGCCGAGCACGACTGATGCCGGGGATCTGAGAGATAACTTTGTCCTTTAGCAGATAGCCTACTTTGGTGAGCACATTGTCTTTGCAGCTTCACCTCATTAGCCTTCTCATGGCCTGCATGAACAATCAAGGCTGGGCTGCTGAAATATTGATTAGCTCTATAGTGAGCGCCGAGATATTTCAGGGTTGTTGGATTTTTTTGGTGTGGGGCGTTTTGGTGCATATAGACGATTTCTTGAATATAGTTATTTGTCTTCGGCGGTTGTTTACTCCCAAGGGATAACAATGCCTCCCCTTCAAAGTCTCTCTGAAAAATACAGAGAGGACACACTGATCGCATAATGCTGTGGTTGTGTGTGTGTGTGTGTGTGTGTGTGTGTGTGTGGCTGTGCATGGTGTCCCCTCATATTTTGCAGGGTTTTATATGAGGCATGTGCTGTAACATTCAAAGAGAATTATATAGTATTGTTTATGGAGGGTGACTCCATAAACAGGGGAGCTTTAATGCTCTGCGCGAGAGGAACCGCACCGCCGAGTTTACTGCCAGCTGGACTTGTGTTACCTGTGCAATCCTCTTTAGTCACATTAATATAGTCCTGTGCCACACTCTAAATAGCGCTGCGGGGACTTGAAACAGCAAGAAGTCGAGAGATAGAGAGAGAAATAGGAAAAGGTAAGATGGAAGAGGAGTGGGAGAGGAGATAAGAGAGAGGAATTACAAAGTAAGTGAGAGTGGGAGTTCTGTTGCCTATCAAATAGGCAAGTTTAAGAAGCGTTTCCACCTTGGCTGCTAATGCACTCCGTGATTGTCTTGTGTGACTCATAGAGTCCATAAAGTAGGTTAGTGGGTTATTGCTTAAAGTTAAAGAGCTAATAAGCCTCAAAATGTTTTTATTCATGATGGGGATCATTCGGCAGCAGGAGGAGTCAGTCCCAAAGTTTATCTATGATAATGAAATGTATCATTAAAGATAAAATACTTGAAGCCCACACATTAAAAAAAAAAGTTGTTTGTTAGGCTGCAGATGGAAATCTTTGATCTCATCAGGAGCGTTTTATGTCTCTGATCAGAATAAAGGAGACGAGTGAGACGAGTAAGCCGAGCAGCGCCTTGTATTTTAACAAATGTAGCATTTCACAGCCTTTAAAACGAAGGATCAGACACAAGACCAGTACGCTGTTCGGTAAGGAATGAACATAAACCTTGCATACTATTAACATGTCTCAAGTTAGATCACATTTAGTTCATGTGATGGAGGAGGACAGTGAGAAGTGATTGAGAGACCCAAAAGCTGGCAGGCAGACCTTTAAGCTGACTTTGATATGCTGTTGCCGAAGGTCAATAATACTCTTAAAGGTGCAATTTTAGTTGAAAACATTCAAAAATTAACCAAAATGATCATGTTGTATAATCTGTGTAAGGTGTTGTAGATCTACAGACTGAGGGCTAGCATGCTAACCAGCTAACCCAAGTCTAGACATCTAGCTGCACGGCTAATGGCAGTTATTCTAGTGATGTACTGCTTCTATGTTTTATATATGAATTTAACAAATTGACAACTCTTACATGTTCCTTTAATAAGCTCAAACATGCTGTTTTTGAGTGAACTACAGTAATCACCCCACAACATCAGCATGCTAACATGTTGATAATAAAAATGCTAACATGCTGATGCTAAATTGGTTTTATGTTTACTATGTGTGCTATCTTATAGCAGCTCGTTAGCATGCTAACATTGGATAATTGGCACAAAACACAATGTACAGCTGAGGCTGATGGGAATGCCAGTAGTTGCACAGATACTTGTTAGAAAATTCAGTGTTTAATACACGGTATTTAATTTCTGCTTCATGGGATCATGGGAGATTTTTTCTTCATTGTTAATGAAAATGTGTCTGGAAATGTTCATGGACATTCATCAAGATGATTCAGAAGCTGTTATTTTAAGGTGAACAGGCTACATAATGTTGCTTTAAGTTACATTTAGGTCAGTTAGGCAACTTCCTTCCTGACTCTCTGACATATCATCCGGTGTTTCCCCTGAAGTCATGGCAACAGGGAACCAAATGAAACACACCTTTACCTTGAGCAAAATCATGGATTGTTGGAACATGTAGAATCATGAAAGTACACAACTCAACATGTTATATAGCGAAGGTGTCTGCGCTTATAGACATTTTAAGGTGGAAATCTTACATATCGTATCTTTAACCACAAATATCAGTCTCGTGGTGGCACTGGAGGAAAAGTACGAGGAAATATCCAGGTATGATTAAATTCCTAATGATTCATCCTTTGGGTAACATATGTAGCTGTTGAGATATTTCATTCCAAAGGACCAAAGTGGTGAACGAGAGAGTCACATCGCTACTATGTAGCCGTGCTGCTAGAATGGACAAAGAAAAAAGCAGCTACAGAAACTTCTTCAGAGTTCATTTTTCAGAGACTGAGTCACACTTGTCAACTCTAAATAACTATGTGTGATGTGTCTCTGGAGCAGCTGTTAAAAAGTCTTACTTTTTTAATGCTCATTGATTGAATACCCACATTAAGCTGCATATGAATCCTCCCATGCAGTGGTGCAGTGTGTTCTTGCCTCTGTTACTGCGGTGTCTTCAAGATGACTAAATTCTTATCACTGGGGTGTTATGTGAACCAATGTGGCCAGTAAAAGTCTAGATTCCTATAAGGGTCAGTTTGTCGGTCCTGTTGATTGATGATTTGACACGACCGACCTGTTTCTGGCTTCATCAACATCACAGATAAAGAGAGATTTTTTTTTTTATGCACGTGGAGCATGCAGGGGGAAGAGAAGAAGAAGGGGAGACATAACTTCACATGAGTGATATGCAGACGTCTGCCATTCCCTCCCTCCATGCTTCTCTTAACTCATCCACCCCCCATCTGTTCATCCACGGCGCAATCTGGCGCAACCATCAGGTGTGCGCGCACGCGCAGCCCCCGCAGCCTTTCATCACCTCACGCGCTATAACTTTTGGTTCCGGTTTTGCCTTCGAAATGAGGAAAAACGAGACATTTGGACGGAACTTGTATTCGCGCAGCACCAGACCTGACACAAGCCTCTAACTCTTTTACCAACCGATTCTCCCACTGCTAGACTGAGGCAGGGGCCAAAGTGGGTCCCGCGTGACTCCCCCTCATATATCGTCCCTTTATTCAGGCCTGATGTGTGAATCTTTATGTGCGCTCCTCGTGACCTCCCCCTGAATCCAGAATGCCAGTGATGGAAACAGCTCCGGACAAAAGCGAATGAGATGCGGGAGCGCTGAAAGGAAGAATGAGAGGGGAGGTTGGGGAGGAGTTTGGAGGGAAACGGGTCTGCGATCTTTTAAATCATCATTGGAAACTCATTAGAAAGCTGGCGGGGCCGGGCGGAGCCGGCCGCACAGATTGCGCGCTCCCGAGCACAATGCCGGTAATGAAGTGGAAGCTCGGAGGGAGTGTCCCAGGACAGATTTCTTTGCACTAGTTACTCGACTGGCCCTAAAAGTTTCCCCACAATCTGTGTGCGGGGTGTAAAAAGCTGCATTCATGAGATGTTAACCGCTTTGTTTGTCGGGAGGAATTTATTCAAAGTGTTGCAGCTATCAGCGACAGATGGGATGGAAGGTGATGGATCAGAGCAGAAGTTAACTAAAAGAAAAGGGCGATGGAGAAAAGAGAATGAAGGTTTAATGTAACTGGACGTTATCAATCTGGTGGCGTTCTGGTGCCAGTCCATGCCTGCTGCTTCATTCAGGGCCTGGCTCACTGAGGTTCAGATGTAGACTGTCAGACTGTAACATGTAGACTGTCAATTGTGTTGTTTTTCTTAAAGGAGCACTGTGTAGTTTTTGGAGAAGAAATTCAAACTCTGAATTTGAATATTTACAATATTAATAAGACAAAAAATATTTATGTTTCACATAACTGAATAAACAAGCTTTTCTCAGGGGAAATAAGAACACTGTTTGAAGCTAGAAAGCTGGCAGGGTCCGCCACATATAAACAAAGTAAAACAGTATGAAATTGGGTCGTCCTTAAGGTCAGTTTGTGTATTTTCAGATATATATCATTCAAAAATATCATTAGACGCAACCAGAATATTGGCCAACTGTTGAAGCATTATAACACTCTTAAAGGAAAAGTTCACCCAGAAATGAAAACTCAGTCTTTAACTTCTCACCCACTTGCCGATGGAAAGTTTCGTAGTCCTGGAGCTTCACAGTCAAAAACAGCTATGCAGCATACTCCTAAACATCTGAAGTAGACGAGGACTTCAGGGTTTTTTTTTGGTGTGGGGCGTTTTGGTGCATATAGACGATTTCTTGAATATAGCTATTTGTCCTTGGTGGTCGTTTACTCTCAAGGGATAACAATGCCTCCCTTCAAAGTCTCTCTGGCAAATGCGGAGAGGACAATCGTATAATGCTGAGGTTGTGTTTGCCGTAGCCTACCTTCTACAAAAAAACAAAAAACACATAAAATGGCTCAGATGAGCGTGTTGGACGGAATCCAAAACGTCCAAGATCTCAAATTCATTCAAAGATAAAATATCTAAATCAATTTTAAAGCCAACACCTTGTAGAAGGTCGATCGCACGTTGAGGGTGTTAATAGCATCTTTTTAAATCAGTTTCCAGAGACGTGGATTGCACTGGACGAGCTGTTTTAAGCCATTTTGGATTTTTTTTCAGTGTTTCTTTTTAAAATACAGTCCCCATCTGCTTCCGTTGTTTAGGAGAATGCTGCAACACTTTCAGAATGTTTTGTGGACTACAAAACTTCACCTGACCTTCCATCGGCATGAAGCATTGATAGTGACTACATTTTCATTTTTGGGTGAACATACCACTTAATAACTTCATTTAAGTTTGGATAAATAAAGAGATAAATAAAAGACTCCCCTGCTCTGTTTGACCTCATACGTTACATGAAATTATCCTAATATGTCTACCCAAAGTGATTTTTCCCAATTCATTGATTTGTCAAATGAAATGTCAGTAAATATTGAACAATGGACTTTGTGAGCAAGGTCATGTCTCCAAATGTCATGTCATGTTTGGTCATGTATAATTCACTGTCATGTAAGACTAAGAAAAGCATCACACTGGAACCTGTAGATATTTGTCTGTTTTGCTTGGATCGACTACGTTTACATCTAGCAGACACTTTTTGTCCAAATTGACTTACAGTAATTCATACATACACTGATGGCGGTGGCTGCTATGTAAGGTGCCAACCAGCACATCAGGAGCAGTTTTGGGGTTCAGTGTCTTAGTAGCCTAAGGACACTTTGCAGACCAGGGGAATCGAACCAGCAACCTGTGGATAACAAGACGCTGGCTCTAATGTTTTATATGGAGAAATTATAGATTCACCTTAACAATGCAGCCCCCTGAAGAAATTCTTACACAAGTCGTTACTTTAAGCCTGAGAGAACTAACGCTTTCTGTAGCAAACAATTAATTTCCAATGGAAATCAATGTGGAAGGTTATGACCTTAACACAAGTGCCAGACACAGAGTCCCAGCTCAACCTCTGTTCTGTTTTTTGTTTTTTTTTGTTTTTTTTTCCATTTTACCTTGGGGTCAGACAAAAGGGCCTAATTAACCTGCTCACCACTTCACCATGTATTCAATTTTCGATAAGAGCTGAGGAATAATACGGGCTGAATGGGCGCATCAGCCCTGCGCAAGTGAGGAGGGCTCCTCTCTTAAAGACCTGTGAACAGCGGCCGCGACACAAGTTTCTCAAGTGTTGCACTCCGGTGCTGATGGGCGCATTCACTCCTAATCATTTTCATCAATAGTGTGGAGGATGAGGCCATTACCCAGACGAGCCCTGGAGTGCGCTTCTCAGGCGGAGAGGCGATAATTGGATAATTAGTGCTGGGAACCAATTAGGACTCTGTGCTTGTGATGGCACGCGAGTTAAGCAAAGGTTAGCGAGAGAGGGGGGTGGAGGGGTGGAGGGGTGGATGAGCGAGCTGATCGATTATCTCAGACACCCCGCACACACACTCACACGCACAACAACAACCGTCCTTTCTCACCCTCCTGCTCCCTCTCCTCACTTTCTCCTTCCACCGCTTATCTGGTGGACAAAAGAGACCAAATCGCCTATTTCCATCTCAATGAGTTAAGCCCCGACAAGAGGCAGGGATCGGGCGACCGGCTTCAGACCCCGAATACCCGGCGATCAGCAGAGCAAATGGGACCACAATGCCGAAGAAAGGAAGAAAGGAGGGGAGGAGGGGGGTGGGCTTGCACTAAAGATATATTTATATATGTTAAAGAAAAATGCTAATACGGCCCGTGAAGAATAGAGGGGATTTCAGAGACTCTCTCTAATTCTACTATTGTTGAACTCGCGTGCAGACGGGCGAGATTGGCACGGTGATCACGTGAGAGAATTATTTTATTTTACTTTTGGGGGGGGGGA